>MU089974.1:0-15960 GCA_014858505.1 Corymbia citriodora subsp. variegata
CTTCATTTCACATTAACACAAGGGCCCAGCCACCCCCTTCCCCCAAAGGTTTCTTCCTTCGTTCCTTCACGTCTTCTCTCTTTCCTCCCGGCCTTCGTTCCATTCCAAAGGTGAAGACAAAACTCAACCAAGGTCCACCTCTTCATTAGTCAGATACTCACATGTGATACAAGGGCCCACTCCCCCCCCCTTCCCCCCCAACCTAAGGTTTCTTCCTTTGTTTCTTCACATCTTGTTCCTTTCCTTCCAATCTTCATTTCACATTAAAACAAGGGCCCAACCAACCCTTCCCCCAAAGGTTTCTTCCTTCGTTCCTTCACATCTTCTTCCTTTCCTTCTGGTCTTCGTTTTTTCCAAAGATGAAGAAAAAGCTCAAGCAAGGACCACTTTTTTGCTAGTCAGGTACTCACATGTAACATAAGCACACCCCCCCCCCCCAATAAATAAATAAAAAGCTTTCTTCCTTCGTTTCTTCCCATCTTCTTTCAGTCTTCGTTTCTATCCAAAGAAAAAGATAAAGCTCAAGCAAGGCCTGCCTCTTTGTTAGTCAGACACTCACATGTAACACAAGGGCCTCAATTCTCCATCTCCTTTTCCTAGTTTGTGGTTTACTTCAATCTCCACACAAATTTGATTTTGTTCAAATTGGTGCAGCAGATCTTCATTTGTCAAAGAGAAAGCAATTGCATCTTGTTGAAACAAAAAAAAATTTAAGGCACTAAAGTAATCAAAAAAAAAAATTATAACACTCAAGTAAGTGTCGTATGATAGTTTTGATACTTGTGGTGTCCTTTTCTCATATCTCATGACTCGTAGTGACTATGAAAATTAGGCAAATGATCCTACTTTTACGTATACTTTTGAAGAGTTTGATGTTGCGGTAGATCTTGAAAAGTTAGTAAGAAAAATTCTCTATTAAAGAAATTAAATGATTCTCTTATTGATAAAAACAAGAGACTGAATGATAAATTGGACATTTGAAAAAACAGAGTGATGGTTTTGTAAAATTGAGGCATGGTTTTGAAGCATGGCAAAAATGAGATCAAAGAAAATGTTGAGAAGTTGCAAAAGGAATCGGAAGAAAATTGATGAATTGAGTGCCAATTTGCAAAATTTTACTAAGGGTACTATAACCTTGAACACAATGTTTAACAAACAAAGATTTCCTCATTCAAGACTAGTCTTGGATATCAACCTCTTCAAAATAGGAAAATTTTTTTATATAGTTATTGTTAGAGCTTCTCACATATCACTCACTTGGAACTTTATAGTGAAAAATGGAAAATAACACAAATGATCCCTGAACTTCAGCTCAATGTGCAAGGTTGTCCATGAACTTTTAATTTGTCCAATATGATCCGTAAACTTTAGCCCAATATGTAATGTGATCTGTAAATTTTTAAGTTGTTCAATGTAGTCCATAAAATTTTAATACATTTTAATTTAGTCCCTGAACTAGATAAAAATATCTAATGCCATCCCTGATCTTAAATTAATGGAAGGACTATATTAAAATTTTTATATAGTTTAGAGACTACATTGAATATGTACTAAAGATCCGGGGATTATATTGAACAAATTAAAAGTTCAGAAACCACATTACACATTGTGTGAAGTTTTATGAACCATTTGTGTCATTATCTCTATAAAAAGACGGCGCGAACAAACAATTGCTACTTGAGAATTGGTGTTGTCTTAGGGTGCCTAAAGGTATAATCTTCTAGACTACCAAGAAGAAATGCTCAAATGTGATGCTTTTAGGCTTGTCTTGGACCAATTCTAAAATGCACCAATGGTACCTTAACAGAGATTGCTCAAGACATATGATTGAAAATGCAAGTTGATTTAAGTCTTTAAGAGAATGGATGGGGACATGTGAATTATGGTGACAACTCGAAAGGAAGAGCTGTTGGCATTGGTAATGTTGGTAAAAAAGAAACTCTTACCAAAATGTTTTTACGTGTTGAATGTTTAAGACATAAGTTGCTTACTATTGGTCAATTATGTATTAAAGGCTTCCAAGTAATTTTTTAATCATCTACTTGCTCTATTACCGATGCTCCTTCAGTATGCAATATGGTGATTTTGGCCTAATATGCAATGTGATCCCTAAATTTTTAAGTTGTTCAACATAGTACAAAAACTTTTGGTACATTTTAATTTAGTCTTGAACTAGATGAAAATGTTTAATGTCATCCTCAATCTTAAATTAATGAAAGAGATGCATTAAATATTTTTATATAGTTTAAGAACTACATTGTTTATGTACCAAAAGTCCAAAGATCACATTAAATAAATTAAAAGCCATATTACACATTTGATCAAATTTTATGGACTATTTATGCGATTATTACTATAAAAGGACATTGCAAACAAACAATTTCTACTTGAGAAATGGTGTTGTCAAAAGAGTAGAAAAGGTACAGGGTGCCTACAATCTCCTAGGCTACTGAGAGGAAATGCTTAAATGTGCTGTTTTTAGGCATGTCTTGGACCAATTCTAAAATGCACAAATGGTACCTTAACAGAGGTTGCTCAAGACATATGACTAAAAATGCAAGCTCATTTAAGTCTTTGAAAGAATGGATGGAGAACACGTGAATTATGGTGATGACTCAAAAGGAAGAATCGTCGGTATTGGTAATGTTGGTAAAGAAAAACTCTTGTTAAGATGTTTTTACTTTTTCATTGGATGCTTTTCTTGGAAATCCACTTGCTTAGTGGTGTTACTCCCAGGCAAATCAAAGGCAAATCATTTCCCATGCTCTTCCTTTGCTTTTGATCTTTGTTCCTTTCAAGAGAAGAAGACAAAGCTCGAACAAGGACCACCTCTTCGTTAATCAAACACTCACATATAACAACAGGACAAAGGCTGCTCGACTGATAAAGCTGACAACGCACGGACACTCCACTTTCCACGCACCACATGCATGAATCCCTCCCTGATTTCAAACCAAACAGATCATGTTCCCACAGCATTCTTGACTTGTGAAGGTTCAAGTGTTTTTTCCTTTTTTTTTAAAAATATGAACAGCAATTTGTGTCCCGATTGTATTCGACTTGAGCGGAAAGATGCAATTACTACCCCTAGCTACTCTATAATTGTCGGTGGGGGAGCTGTAGCAGTAGATTTCACTTTAGTGAATTTAGTACTCCTAGCTACTCTAAAATTGCTGACTTCAGTCGCGTCATTGGACTACTAATGAATTCATCATACTAGTCAATTACAACTTATTAGCATTGTAATACACAGAATTGGAAACTACTGCTACGATATTTTCATCTTGCTCAAGAGAACTAATTGAACAAATTGAGCAGAAGCGAGATGCTTTCTTTTGGAAAAGCTCGACTGTGCATGGAGGAAAAGGTGTGTCGACCTAAGAAGCAAGCAGGTTAAATGAAATTACTAGGATGGAATAATGCTTGTATCCCGACACATAAGTTCGAGCATATTCTTGAAATATAATTACTTGTGAAGAGCTTGGATTGAAATTCATAAACTAAAAGGGAAGAGTTTTTGGTCTTTGAAGTTGCGTTGTGACTCTTTCTATTGCTGAATAAGTGTTGAAGTTGCATAAAATAGCCAGGCAGCTAATGAACTACACACATTGAGTAGTGGAGAGTACATTTTCTTATGGTTTGACCTTGGCATCTTATCGCCCTTTGCTTGATAAATATCCAACAAAATAACTGTCTATGGTTCTGGTCTATCTCTTGATCTTAATCAGCAGTTGTTTGGGAAGCATGGATTCAAGATCTGATGATTTGCTGCAAGTGCAGGCTGCTTTATGTAGGATCCCTTTTCTGCATCTTGCTATTGCTGCTCTGATGAAAGGTATAGTTCTGCTTGAAATTGGAATGCAATTACAGAGGAGCAGCATGTTAGTTGGCATAAAGGTGTTTGGTATAATCCATGTCTTCGTCAGCATTGTTTTATAACCTGGCTACTGAACTTGAACAAGTTGGGCCATATTTGTTACAAATGTGGAACCAACATATACAGATTTGAGCACACCGCCAACTGGGCCACAGAATTCCAACCATCTACAAGAATCAGAATGCGCCATTTTTGCCAATCACGGCCCTTCACCTTTCTCAATTTAAGTTGTATGTGTCAGTACTAAGATGGCATGCCAACTAAGACATTCAAACAAATTAGGACGCAACATGCTGAATTTAATCTGCAAAACCTCAGTGATAGAAATTTAAGGCAATATGAGAGGACACTCGGTTGCATCATAGCTCAAACTTCATGACAAGAAAGACAACTGAAGGAAACTAAAGAAGTTGCATACAAACATTGATGGGATTCTACCTAGGAATCTAACTTGCAAAGTCAAACCTGTTCTAGATGATCATTTTCAAGCTCTTTCTTCTGATCCTTCATAGAATATCCTCTAACATAAGTAATGCCACACTTTGTCACAGAAACAGAAACAAGGCTAGAAAATAGCAATTAGAAGGACAATCATTTGGATGCACAACGAAATAACATTAGAAAAAACAGAAGGTACTTGAATGTATCTCTGAGCATTTGAAAGTATACACGCCATGAATTTGTTAAAAAGCATAGAGATTTCCAACAATTGATACTTGTGGCATAAAACATATGGAACTATTTAAACTTCCATAGAGACAGAACAATCAAAAGCTTCGTAGAATAGTAAAATTAATACCTGCAAGCTTAATTTGGTTTAATGCAGACACAGAGCTACATCTGAGAAACTTGGAAAAGCTAACCCTTCCAACTAGCATAAAAGGGGTAAACTTAAAGAGATTAATAGACACATAACCATCAAAGAGAGCAAAGAGCTAGAATTTCAGTATCCTTGTGTTTTGACATTGATACTTCGAATTTTGATGCAATAAGCATTCTGGGAAAAGTTATAGAATCCACAAGAGTAAAGCACAAGAAGCAATGCAAATCTAGCATATTGTAAATCACAAAATTGTAGTGACTCAAACAATACTTACATTGAGGCCAAAAAACAAGATCTACATAATTTCTTTCAATATCCATTTACATCTCAGCATTCGTGCTACTTCCACCTGCCTAAAACAAACTCAGCTGCAATTTTTTTTGAATTTGTGGCTGCAAGATTATATAAATGGCAAATATGTATAATTTTGGACATCTGCAAAGTAGTCTCTTGCAATTCAGTCTCCAAAACTTTGCGTTAGCACTAACCAAATCGACAAATGTCCCATCCATCCATCTTTTGTCACAAACCTAGATGAAGTTGCTTGATGTGATAGGTCGTCACATATCCATTAGAAAAAAAAGTAAAAAGAAATAGAAAATGGGCAAGAGGGATTCTTGCCAGGAAACAGCACAAGAGCTAAAGTTGCCGAAATCGGAGTGCAAGAAATCATTCATAAAATGTGACGAGTTACAGTAAGCATTATATCAAATACTCAAAATTAATTGCAACCAAGAGGTGGACCTTTCTACCACGAATTAAGAATATCTCTGATAACTGAGATTATGTTTAAAAGCTTGAGGTGCTTCCTTAGGTCATTCTTTGCCTGCTTGCATATAAGGTGAAGCCTACACCTTCTTATTGTTGCTTCTGATGCTTCAAATGAAATCTGGAAGAGACTCCACTCAGTCTCTAGCATTTCATCCAGCTCATCAAATGAACTGCATGTAATATAGTTAAACCACAAGTGATCAAAACCAAGATAATGTTCTTGTATAATATTACTATGAACATGATTCACCAATACCCGCACCTCACACAAAACACTAGCCTCAGTTCCAACCTCCAATCCAAAAGCAACACACAAAAGCCAAGCTTACTCCCATGCAAATCTCGGGGTGCCCAAAAAGAGACAGAAAGCTCTTGACTTTGGACAAACCAATATGCTATCTCTCTTCTAGGAAATTAGTATCCATGTAGTGACCCATCTCTTGAACATCCGGCTATAGCAAATCTATTAAATCAGAATCACATCAGCTCATGCACATGCGTAATGTTAGCCAGGTCGATACCTTCACAGACCAATCCATGACAAGAATCTAAGCGTTCCTACACTGATATGGAGAAATGAATGCACTGAATAGGCAATTTTGGAAATCTAGAAAATGCATTGCAGGCATTTGCTTCAAGGATGAAATGTTTGGTGGGAACTCTAAGATCTCCTGCAGCTGCTTACAATCATCTAATTTTTAATGGACCATCAAATCCTCAAACTTGCTAATGCATGTAGGAAGACTAGCAAAGTTATTTTCTTAGAGATGCAAAATATTTACAAAAGAGAAGCAGGTAAGACCCTGAAGGAATTCTTCCCCTGAAAGATTGTACCCATTAAGCTTCAAAGAGACCAGATTTGGAATCCAAGTCTACCATTAGGGAGATTGGAGCTCTCACTGCTTCCTAGAAACAAGCCAAATAATGAACAACCTTCAAGAGAAAGGTGCTCTAGACTTTGCATCTTGTAAATGCTACTAGGAGACTGATAAGACTTCTCCATGAACCTCAACAGAGATTAAGTTTTCAATTGACACAGGAAGTTATTTAATAGAGGTTTGAGATATATAAAGTTTTTTCAAGCTCACCATATCCTTAATATCAGGAAACTTATCAAGCTTAGAGCAACCAGTTAAATCAATTTTGAAGATATTTTAGCTTCAGTTCGCTTGGAAGCTCCTTGAGGTTCGAGCACCTACTTAAGTTCACTATCTCCAAATTTGGCACTTCTGAGAAGTTTGGAACACTAATCAGTGACTTACAATGGCTGAAATTCAGCAACTTCAAATTATTAAAATTCTACAAATTAAAAAGAACAGCTGAACAAGGTTATAATGAATTTCACTTTGTGAAAGGCACTGAAAATGAAAACCATCAACAAAAGCATGTATGATGTCCCTTTGAGTTATCTCCTAATTCTTTAATCTGGTTGTTATGCACAAGAGTTAATAAAGCATATTCAGGCCATTCAAGCCACCTTAAATCTTTAGGAAGACATATGGGACCTCTCCTGAGCTGTGCATTCAGGACTAGGAACAATCTCAGTCTCCTAACATGTGTGAAAGCGCTGGGATTGATGTCTAGCTCTTCTTATGTTGGCAAGCCCAACACCATGCCTCTTAATGGCATTGGTTCCCTATCAAGGAAAAGAAAATAATCATTATTACCCGAAGTAAATTAAAGAAGCCAAGATTATCGATGGTTTCTTGAGAAGCTCTCACAATATCCATCGAAAAAGCTTCAAAAACATCATTGTAGCACCATAATCTACTCCATTTCCTAGGGTCATTTGGACACTCTTGTTTCCTGATGTCCTGACACATCAGCTGAATCAAATCATGCATTTGAACTGTTCTTTGATTCTCAGCATTTATTAAAGATCACTCAATTAAAGTTTGAATACCAATTAATGTTTTTAAACTACAACTATCAAGAACTCTGGTAACATAATCACTATCCCTCCCCTTAAAGAAGAAAGCAATGTCAAGAAAAATGTCCTCATTGTCCTCCAGTAAATCAAAATTGATCTTCAGAACACTGTCTCTATCTTTATTAGGACTTTTAGCAAGTTTACCCAATGTAGTCTCCCATTCCCCTCTGCTTCTATCACATAAAAATGGACCAACACCACAATCACTAAGTGATGGCCATTAGCATAGTCCAAAATATTATCTATGATATCTCCTTGCTTATGTCTTTTATCTGCTTTGTTGGAAAAGCATATAAAATGAGAAGTTCAAAAGCTTCAGCTTGATCTAATGGTTTAACTTCACATACCTGTTATATCCCGTGAGAAGTCAGTACATGTTTATTTCTTATCGTAATAATGATCTTGCTCCCTTTTCCAAACCATTCACATTCTCTAGCTCATGCATTTAACTAGTCCCCACGATCCGTATCATCAAACACAAGCAGAATCTTCCTCTAGCAAAGTCTATCTCATATCAGGTTGATGCCTCCACACACACTGAAGACCACTAAATTTTCTTTCCACAGTATCTCGGAGAAGAGTGCTTTTCTGGAAATGAATTAGGCCATCAGGTTTATTGAAAGTCTCATCCAAGCCCGTACTTAACAACGATCTTACTTTCTCTACCTAGTAACTTACACTCAAGGGTACTCGTCCTGCTATAGTGGACATCTCTTTGACAAGGCTCTCAATGAACTTGGTCTCGTCTCTACCAAAACAAAGTAGCAAATTGAACTATATAAAAACTAACGCGAAGAACACAATCACTCTACAACATTCCAAAACATGACTCCGTCTCACTAATCGATCCCATCAAGTATCAACAGATTAGTGAATACAATATTCTTTTACCGGGTCGAACAGGAATACTGTGATCACCCATGGTCATAATAATGCCAACCGGACAAATTGGCGGCTTCAATTAGGGGTTGCCTCCATTTCTTCACCTCTTCTCAGACTCCTCCTTTCCCAATTTCTCCACGTGCCTGGCCATTGCCTTGCCATAACTCTCTCTCTGCCCTCCGATCTCCATCGATTCCACTCTGTGGAACACGGGCAACACCAGCTATCCCCTTGAGCCTCTTCCACTCCATTACCTTCCTTCACCAGCTCGTCCAAGCACCACTGAGACGAAGCGTAGTCCTTGCAGAAAGTGCGGCGATCCGCGACTCCTCGACGGCCTTCGTGAGCGCCAGTAGGATCTCGCGCCCTGGCCTCAAGCCCTCACTGTCAATGCAGGCGTCGATGCCGCCGTGAAGCAGAGCGCTGTGGAGATCAGCAAGAAGCCAGGGCAGACGTCCTCGCCTCCGAAGCTGAGGAAGACGTCGAACGGCCTTTTTACTTTGGAAAAAGAAGGAGAAGGAGACAGACGACGACGACGACACTGGAAGATAGAATGTGATGCTTTTCCTCTTCAATTTTTCCAGAAACGACGACAAGTTTATTTTCCATTCCATTTTGAGTTGAATTGTTCATTTTATGTTTTACAATACACTGGAAGCTGACTTTTTTTATTTTATATATTTGCCGAAAATTATAAATTATTCGAAGCACATATCAAAATCAATCATGGGTTCTCACTAGAATTTCAGAGACACGTGAATATCTCTGATAAGCCTATCTCGCCAGAGTTGTTTTTTATATGTAAATGCTAGTTTAAAAATGAATTTAGTTACGGGTGCATTATGTAGAAGGTCATGGCAATGGTGACAAAGGCTATAATTGATAATACAAAGCCTTCAAACTTGTCCTCATCTCTTTGACAGATTTGTGGAACCTTTGAGATTTCACATAATTTTTTAGGATGGATTTACCAATTTTCATTTTGCTAACATTACATAATGTGGTTTATTTCTATCCTCGTTTTACTAGGTGGGGCCAATGTGATAATGGCATTGCCAAATTGTACACACAATTAACTTCTAGCGGTATCATCCTATGCGTCTCATTTCGTTTGTTATATTTCCGGAGGGGGCACAATCCATCATAAATGTACTGGCTTAATAGCAAGTTATATATTCCACATATGACCTATTGCTACAGAGGAAACCTACTCTAGTCAATTGATTTTAGACTTGAGCATGATCAAGTAAGTAGCGTTACAATTTTATAGTGTGATCTCTTCATTTATATTTCCTGAGAATTTAGTGAGGTCGCTCACCACTAATGACCCAAGCTAATGCATAAAGATGTCAATGTTATTTTAGATGGCGAGTGATAAGGCCTTCCATCAACTTTAGACCTGTTAAACGGATGGGTCGGGTCAGGTTTGGTCGGGTCATAAACGATCCAACTCAAATTGACCCATTAACCCATTTATGACTCATTTAAGCATAGTATAAAATTTTTGACCCATATCCAACCCAACACAACCCATACCCATACCCAACCCGACCCGACCCAACCCATATTATTAAAACATTTCCCTATCTAACTAAACTTAGGAAAACTTATTCTTATGATCTTTTTTAAAGATTATATTCCTTTAATATTGTTTATTTTTTAAGAAAATCGAATTATTAATAATTTTTATTTTAATTATATTAAATTATCTTTATTTTTAAAATCACGCACACATATGGGAGAATGAGACTCACCTGGGTTTTGATGGCCAATCAAGCCACCATCCGACGATAGTGGCGACCACATGCGACAACACCACTGTGCAAGCGAGAGGAGGAGTTGTTGTACGAGCAGTGGGAGCGAGATAACACACTGTCATGCGATGAGAAAGGTTTCTTCGTTTTGATTTGAGAGCAGAGAGGAAATGAGTGATCTTTGAGGATTGAGGAGTAGTTGGGTTTTAAGTAGATTTAAATTTTGACCCATTAACGACCCAAGTATTTTAGTCTCTTTAATTTTAAACCCATTATAGGTACACCTATCAAAATAGGTGCATAACCCATTTATGATCCATTTAAATATTAAATGGGTCATAAATGGACGTGGAGTATTCCCTATCACGGTGGGAATACTCCACGTCCTAAAGTTCAGATGAAAAACTCTACCTAATATCTCACTTTTGTGATTCTTTACATGATAGAGAACTGAAAGTTTTTATTTGAAAGATAGTAAGCCTTTTATAGCCGATTGTCTGGAAATATATTATCTTGTATTTAGTGACCGTGCTCTATTAGTATTCTTTACGGATTTCTGGCGAGACGTCTTGATACCTAAGAACCCTTTAATCGATGTTTGAGGGTTGCATGAATTTTCTCCTCCACTAAACCAAATCCATTCCAAGGCTTTGCTCGAAGAATTGAAGTCTCCAACTATTAAAATATGTTTCAAGTTTGAGCCCATGAATAAAATTTGATATGAGATAAATTGTAAGAAAACTTGATCAATTAAAGTTAGAAGTTTTGTGGGCATGGAAATCGAGCAAAACTAATTTCGTTTGGCGAACTAAAGCTGGTGATGGAAGAAAATATAAAAGGAAATAACAGATGATGATGTTTCCTAATTGTCATCGTCGCCGAGAATTCAAAAGGGAGACTTGGACTTTTCTGAGGTTGACCGGATTTGCTTCGGCGCATGGAATGTACACGTTTCCCATTTATCCAGTCGGCCATAGAGAAAAAGAAAAGGGAAGTTCAAGTCTTGGACTTGTTGAATTCCTTTTCCACGTTGGACTCAGTCCCAGGAGGGGTCTTCGTTCTTCTAACATGGGCTGTTTTGTTCAGTGAGTGCGCGGGAGCATGATTTGTGCGTGACATCCTAAGTGTCGGGTGCTTGGCAACGAGTTCATGCAGCGAAACTTATTTGTTGATTACATCCATGAAAGATTTGTGAATTTCGTTGTGAACTTGAAAGGTTATTTCGTTTCTGAATTTCAGGACTAAACACTGCGTGATTTCTTGAATTAATCAACACTTGGGAAATGTGACGGCCCAAGCGACGGTGCACGGGGAGGAGGAATGGCGGTGCATCCGCGCCTCGGTCCTTGGACGTGCACAAGGGAGGGGGGAATGTCTCTTGTCCCACATCACCTAGGGAAGGAGTCCTGGACTAGCTTATAAGCATATGGGTTCTTTATTTGTACATACGCGTTTTAAAATCGTGCGGGCTTCGATCTAAAGCGGACAATATGTGTACAGTAACGAACCCAGGATGTTATAGAAAATACTAAGAGTGTTTGAGTAACTCGAATGTAGCAGTAATCTTCGTATATTGCTTGATTACTGCTTGATTTTTATTGGAATTCGTTACTGCTTTTCTCGTGTACATAAGTTATTACGACAAAATCACATAAATTTGCTATCTAATTTATTTTTTTATTCTATTTATTTTATTGTTCGATCCTTCTTTTTTTGCAACACCAACATCCAAGTTTAGCATCGGTGATCTACACTCATCAATATACAAATGGTGAAAGGCAATTCAAACGCGCTGTTAATAATCAAATCTCACTTTGTGGTCTTTCTTCTCTTATCCTACTAATCAACTTATATTTAAGTCTAATTTTTGCAAGTGACACCATACTGATGGTTTCATATTCTCATCAATTCACATTCGCATGATACAAGCCATTTAACCGTAGCTAGCGTTCTCTTCACATGTGAAAAACACTGTCCATTGATTCAATCAAGTGGATCGCTATATTGGTAAGATCCTGTTTAACAACCATTTCATGCCGCTGGTTATAAATGCCCTAAGTCATCCATTTGATTGTCAGATTTTGCAACGATAGAGCTACAAATAAGAATATATTTTGTGGCATCTATTAGTATGTACTTGCATGTGTGCGTGAGGGAGACCCCGCAGGTCGGGGGGTGGTTTGTGGCACCAAATGCCGGCGAAGGTTGCGGGATGGCGCCACCCCATAGCCCAACTCTACCTTCTCTCTCTATTAGGGTCCCGAGCCCCTATTTTCCATCAATGGAGTCTGAGTCTTTTCCTTTCCTTTTCTTTTTTTTTTTGTTTGGTCTGTTTCTTTTCTTTTACATTAATATTTATTTATTTCACATTAATGATGAGTTTCGAAAAGTGCATAGATGTCACGCGGAAGTGGCTTTCCGTACATCAATATTTCGATCCATACACATGACATATGAACTAACTTGAATAAAAAGGATGATAACGTTAGAGTTAAATTCACAAATTTTTGAAGTCTAGGAATTAGATTCGAACTGCCCTTATTTTTTTATTTTTTTCTTATTTTCTTTGGTTTGGTTTGTTATTGAATTGCGATATTTTTGTGTTTAAAATTCCAGAGTGTGATTTTGATGGGACATGTGTTAGGTTTTGTCATATTTGTGTTGTTTCTTACGATTTCTCTTAGCTCTATGTATCTGATTTGCGCTTGCCTGAGATGGATTGTACCAATTTTGTCTCCTCCATCCACCAATCAATAATAGTTTGATTATCTAAAAGACATGGTTGAAGGACTTTGATCTGCGTATAGTACGAGTTGTGATTAATAGATTGTTATGTTATTGGTTTACAATTATACCTGTAAACTAATATTGCATCATATTCTTATCTAGAAAAATTACTTATTATAATCTTCAATCTATCAACATTCCTAATTAATTGTCAAACTAAAACTTTTGTTTTCTATAAGTTTGGCAAAAGATGGCACACTATCTGATGAAGAAGAATGTCAAACATAAGCTACTAGTGACGAACCTGAAGGACATCAAATTGACGAAGAAAATGCGAGAAATACTAGGGAAGAAATGGTATTGTAACTCGTATATTGTTGAGATAGGAGGGGACGAACATCTTACCTTTGCTGAGACGGATTGAAAGGGCAAGAAAGTTAAGACTTGGCTTTCTTTGGTGGGAGGACGAGCACCATTCGCTATTATCACCGACCAGGACAAGGCAATGCAAAATGCAGCCAAGCATCGGCCTCACAAATTTGAGCATCGATGCGCTTATGGCATATCATGAAGAGAGTTCCTAGAAATGAGGTTGAAATCCTGAATTTCAACTTGTCAAGGTGATTTTATGTACGATTGCTCATGATCCTTAACTGTTGAAGAATTTGTTGAGCGATTCATCTTCGTGAAAATGAATGGCTGGGCAGCTTATATAATGAGCGACATGGTTGGGTTCTTGTCTATGTGAAAGACAGTTTTTGGATGAGAATGTCCACCGTGCAAAGAAGTGAAAGTATGAACTCTTTCTTTGACAGGTATGTTAACCACCAACTGTATAATAGTTGTTAGACTATTATGAGAATAACAGTTTGTTATAAGTCATAAATTCTCAAAAGAGTGGACTCTATAACAATTTATAATTTTTTTTAATTTGATTTTTTGTGGTCCACAAGAGATTGTTATTTTCATAGTAAATTAAAAATCGTCACTTAATCAATTTTTTTTCTCTTTTTAACTCCAGAATCCCCTTTGTAACACAAAATGGCATTTAGAAGCAATTTCAAGAAGTTTGCACGAACAACAAGTTCGGAGAATTTCAGGAAGAGTCAGAAGACGTATATTTGTTAGTTATTAACTCTGACCAAAATCGAAGCCTCCATTTCCATTGATGATATCTCTGATGAAATTAAACTTGGTGATGGAAAAAAGCATGTTGATTACGAAGGGCACCCTAACGACGAGGAATGAGAAATGAAGTGGATGTACTACTCTTTGAAGCCATGAGTTAAACGATGAGTTTACTTCTTTTTGGGAGGAGGGCTGGTTTCAAGCTGGATTCAGTTAAGCAAAGTCACAAACTCCTGGTCGACGTTATGGATTGAAGTTTCTTCAGACGAAACATAGAAAAGACAAGTACTGGCTGTAGGAGATAATCTTGTTGCCGGAGTTGTCAATGGCTTTCAAAGCTCGCAACGGCTAATCCATCGTTCAAATTCTTGCCTGCTTTTGTTCATTCTTGCCTCGTGAAATTTTGGACCGAACAAAGCAGTCTAAGGATTGTTATCACTGTCGCTTTCTGCCTCATTGATCATTGACGACTACATTGACTAGAGAGATTGGAAGTCATCTTTCCATGTACAAGATCTTCGCCGTTTAACACTCTCTGTTGTAAAATGCGAATTGCATGGTAAGACACTTCGCTGTGAAAACCTTGTAATGTGTCTAATTGATGTCGAAGAAAGTGGGAGGCGATAGAGCTTTGTGATAATGTGGTTCCACTATAAAGTTACATTTTATCTATATAAAGTAAGGTTTTATTTATGACACAAAAACAGGTGAGCAACCTGCTGGGCTGTTTTGATCCCCAAAAAAGAAATAATAAAAATAAAATAAAATAAAAATAAACACACAACATGCTAGGCTGCTACAAGCTCAAAGCATTGCAGTTCAAAGAAGCCTCCAATTATGACAAAAGACTATGTATTTTTCCAGTGCAATCTATTTAGTAACGACAGAGGCACCAATTAACCTTCTCTGTATAGACTTTTTGATCATTGAGACAATTAGATCAACACTTTCCTATGGATATAGATTAAATTAGATTGAGCAAAGATATTGTGACGTCTTGAAATTAGAGCCCTCTGAGGGAGGACTGAACGTGAATTTCGCCAATGCATTGTTGGTTGATTCCGCTCGGACCCAATCATTTCCGAGATACTGGCCCTGAGAGGAAAGGCTACTGAGGACAGAACTCGTGAGACTAAAGAACTTGACTTGGGAAAATGATTCGACCGTGAGACTTGCGTAAGGACGATCCTATAGTCATGCAGGCCGATTTCAGGGACGAATAGAAGTCAATTCGCGGACAGAAATAATGGGACAACGGGTGATTCCGTCTACTGTTATTGAACCCGCAAACAACCCTATGTCGATCCTTGATGATCGTGTACTTTGAAATAAGAATCTATCTTTCGCAATTTCATGTCGTCAAGGACGTCCATGTGTCGAGAAGTCTTGAACGTGGTTTGGCACGAGTCGGTTACGTGTGAATCCTCGAAGCCGCCTGTCAGTCTAAATTATACCAAAATGACATTTGGGCGAAATTGACAAGGCATGAGAATCCAAGATTGGACTTCGAATTTTCGGGACCGTCCGGGGCGGACTTTTGGATGATGCTTCCTTGACAATCGACGGAGTCAGTCGAGCCAAGTTTTGAGAAAGGGATTTTGGACCGAGAAACCAAGCCTATGAGGATGTGGGCCGGGCAAGAACAGTGAGGGCCTCACGCCCAAGGTGGGACAGCCACCGTGAAAGACCGAGACAAACGGGCGAGCCTGTTGGACCCAACCGACCCCTCACCCTTCCTAGCCGTTATCCAACCTTGAGCCAATTCGAGCCCAAGAAATTCCCGAGCCCATTCCTATTTATTTCCTTTTTCCTAGGCCCGCTCATCCATTTTCAGCCCAAGGACAGATTGGGAAATGTGCAAGGTGGAAATGACCAAAATGCCCTTGGATATTTTGAAGAAAAGTCAAAAAGGAAGAGAGATAAGATGAGGTCATTGTTTGGCAAGTGGGGCAAGCCTTGATGGCTTGGATAAGGCTTATCCTTCAGCCTTCACTTCACTCTCTCTCTCCTCTTCATCTTCTCCAAAATCGCAGCACCTCTCTCCCATGGTTTTCCTTCCTTCCTTCTG
>MU089974.1:16394-78472 GCA_014858505.1 Corymbia citriodora subsp. variegata
TTTAGGAGGGTTAATTAAGTTGTATTAGCCCTAAGATAGGTGGTTAGATAGGTGATTAAGATTAGCTTAGCTTAATCTTGCTTAATTATGCTTGATTATGCTTAATTGTGCTTATTTGTGGATTATGTGATAATTAAGCTTGTTTAGCTTAATTGATTGATTAATTTGTGTTTAATCAATGTTTTATTTAATTTCTGAATTTAATTTATTATTAATTGAATTTCGGAAATTACTGTTCATGGCATTGTTCATCCGGAAGTGAAATTGTGCATAATTTCATATGTCTTGATCATATGAAGTGAAATTGATGTGTCGTGGCATGAACATTCACATGAATCGTGTGAATTTCACAAAAAAGGAAAAATGGTTTGTCTGAGGGACACCGAAAATGGGCCGCTTTTATGAAAAAGGTGGGAGAAATAGTTTGTCCGAGGGACACCGGATACGAACCGCTTTTGTGAGAAATGATTTGAGGTTTCATAGGCAAGCATGTGTGCATTGGCTAATGCTCAAAGATAATAAGTGGATTGTGTTGGTGTGCTTGCGTGATCACTAAGTTGAAACCGCCGTCTCAGGAGAGTATCCGTTGACGTTTGTTGGGCATGCAGTCTCGGGAGAGTATCCCTTGACGTTCTATGAGCATGCGGTCTCGGGAGAGTATCCCTTGACGTTTTGTGGGCATGCAGTCTCGGGAGAGTATCCCTTGACGTCTTTTGGGCACGGAAGGGCACGGTTGCTCCTCTGCGGAGGAAGGGCGCCGTAGCGCCGTGGCGCCTCGGAGGGTATGGAAGGGCACGGTTGCGCCTCTGCGAAGGAAGGGCGCCGTAGTGCCATAGCGCCTCGGCCTGCACGGAAGGGCACAGTTGCGCCTTTGCGGAGGAAGGGCGCCGTAGCGCCGTAGCAATAGCACGGAAGGGCACGGTTGCGCCTCTGCGGAGGAAGGGCGTCGTAGCGTCGTTACACCTCGGCCAAGTTGTAGCCCTGTGGGGCAATAATAATCGGAACACGTGTGAATGCGAGAGTGCATGAGAAAACATGGCATCATTGGTTACGATTATGCATGAGGTGATCATATCATTTATGGCACGCACGCATGAATTGATAACGTGCAGGGGTGGCAATGGCCAGGTGAGATCGCTTGTGACGCGACTCACATGTGATTGATGAACTGCATCATCTAACGGCCATGTGCATTGCGTGTATTGTGCTGACTTATAACGTGCAGGGTATGGCATACCGAATAAGGTTGCATGCGAACCGACTATTCGATTATTGGTTGCATTGCTTGCTTTGAATGAGATTTAATGTGCAGGGTATGGCATATCGGGTAAGGTTGCATGTGAACCGACCTCTGATTGTTGGTTGAGCCTATCTGTGGTTTGATTGCTGATTGCTGGGTGTTTGTGGTCGAGTTGAGTGAGGGGTAGTTCTGGAGAGATACCTCGGGTTGAGTTGGCGTACTAACCGGGGCTTAGGGGGAAGAACTCGCTGAGATTTTATCTCAACCCGTCGTGGTTAACATTTTTCAGGTCTTTAGAATGGTGCACCCACTGTGGAGAATCCCGCCCCTCCCCCCTCCCCCGGTTTCTCCAGTGATCGACCTGACGGAGTCGAGTTCGATGGGTCCGAGTGACCGTGGTGTTGAACCCGAGGGTTCATTCGGTATAGCTGGATTAGCCTAGTTTCTTTTTGGCCTGGCTTAGAGGATGGATCGGCCCCTTTTATCGGGCTTGTAATTCAAAAGACGATTGTCGCGACCTCACCTCGGGTGCACCACCTAGGGTTTGGCTAATGGATTACTATGCCTAAACTTAGTTCGGGCTCTCCCAAGCCCATACCAATTCGGGACTTAGGGTTTAAATTTCTTAACATGCCAATGATTTTTATTTAGGAGTTGCCACTAATCTATTTTTGGTGGGTCGATTAGAAACCCAAGTAAAGTACGGGAGAGTTACTTCACTCCTACGAACCAGAGACCATGGGATCGGAGACTTGATTACGTCGGATTTCTCTAATGCCCTTTTGGTACCTTTTCTCTTTTTAAAAAAATGATTTGCAGGCAATTTGTGTTGATTTTAATTTATAACCTAACATGCAATGTGATCATGCAGGTGCACAACCATTATTTAACACTCAATGAAGCAAAGCAATAAATAAATTGCAAGGAAAATGAGGAAGTTAGTTACCTTAAAGCTACGAAAGCATCTGCGATGTTAGCTTAAAAATTACATCAATGATCCTAGATATAATTTCTAATTAACATGCAGTCATTCAAATATTTTTTAAGGTTTTCACTTACTTAATGAAGCCTAAAATTACGTGCAATGCATGTAATGACATACAAAATTGTCTAACTATAATAGCATGCAATGTGCAACCTAATATGCAAACTATATGTCACGTGACATTAATTATTTAACTTAATCTAATGTTAGAAAATATTTAATGCAACTATCCTAGCATGCCACGCATTCAAATGACTCTAAACATGCAATGACTAGATGATACACGGAAGATGACCTAATTCTACATGACATGAGCATGGCAATTTTTTTGTTTTCTTTTTTTTATAATCAAAATTCGAAATAAAAAAAACTATATGTAAACATGAAAACTATCTTAAAATATTCTAATAAGAAGCACATCTAACTCAACTATATTTTTTTTGGGTTTTCTTTAATAAGCCAAATCAATTCGAGCAAAGGCCTATCAACACATAATGCAACTGAATCATATAAAGCATGCAATTTTCCCGACCCTAGAAAATCAAAACAATCAAAAACCTAATCCGACGTCTCGCAGCTCAATATTTTTGATTATTGAGATTTTTATCACGACACAATGACCTCACTCAATGGGAATATGCCAAATATCTCAAAGGAAATCACATATTGCTAATTAGGCAATTTTATATTCAAATAAGCGAACGGATTAGGAAATTACCTTGATGGTCTTTCTCTGGTTCTGACAAACGATCCGAGACGGTTTTCGACGGTGGCCTCGACGGAACACAATAGCGTGGACGGCGGGTGATGAACGTATGACCGACGATTGGTGATGCTCACGGTGGGCAGCCTCTCCAAGAATTCACTTCAAGGACACTTGTGAATTCGCTGGATGATGTTGGAGTTCATGCAAAATCAATGTTCTTCCCTGGTCAACAAGAGCTAATTTGTGAATATTAGTTTCCGAATTTGGTTCACAAACAATCACTCGCAAATCACGATCGTCAGGGGGTGGATCGGTGTGGCTCCTGCAGGGTATCTCGGTGGTGAAGCTTGGATTGGCGACAGCTTCTTTTCCGAAATTTGCACGTCACCCAAAGAAGGCAAATCCAACCTTTGGACTTTCACGAATTGAACATGCACAGAATTTGCTGGGCGTTGCTGGAATTTATGTGGCAGCCGCTAGAATCGCTGGATGAAACACGGGAAAGCTGCGGAGTGAGCGAGGACGGGCTAGTTGACTTTGGTCTCGGAGATGCGGCTTCCGAGACGTGAGAATTACCAAAACACGACTCACAATTCTTGTGAAAATTGTGGCCGTGATCGCCGGTCACCACCTCAAGATCGAAAGTCGTGATCCGGATCCCCTCCTTTTCTCTCCTCTCTTGTCTCTCTCTTTTCTGTGGATTTTTTTTGTGTCCCTTTTCAGTGTGTGTGGCCCCCCTTTTTATAGGTGAGAAGACTATATTATTTAAGGAAAGATGATAAATTTGCACGTTGTCTATTTAGCTCTTGTATCCCACGTGCAATATTTTTCAAATATTTCATCCAACGCTTTCCTTGAATATTGAAAGAATAATGAGAATATTATCGGGAACATTCTCATATTCCCGGGAATATTCTTATATTCCAATTCGTCACCCCTTAACGAGAATATTTCATCCGACACATTCCTTAAATATTGAAATAATAACGCAAATATTCTCGGGAACATTCTCATATTCCCGGGAATATTCTCATATTCCAACTGTCACTCCTTAACGGGCCTAGCCAAATTCTTTTCCCTTGTGGGCTTAGTCCAACTTATTAAATTAAAGCTTAGAACCATCAATTGAAGCCTTGCCACATGTCCAATGCAAATGCAATAATAAATTCTCCTAAAACTATATGCTATGCAATTTAATCATAATATTTTTTATTTAGGGGTTAAAATTAATCCCTAATTTTTTGTGCATTAAATTATGAATGATTGATCAAAATTTAGGTGTCAACAGCCTATATGTCCAATTCGCCAGAATCTGCGGAGGAGCCGATGGGGTTTGCGTCGCTGGTTTTGCGCAAAAAATTCGTGCCCCATCAGCTTGCATAGGCGAAACCCTAGCTATTCAACAGGGTTTGCTATGGTTGAAGGAGTTATGAACTGATCTAAGAAGTACAATTCACTCATCACGAACTGATATGCCCGTGTACCTATCCAGTGATTGTCTATCAGCTATCGATTTCATCTTAGGCCGAATTGAAGTTCCTTGGGCTGAACTGAAGTTCCCTAGGCCTCCCTACCTCTTGTGCTCGACTGCAGATAGCTACTGGCCCAGCTAGGAGATATCCATTTGCTGTTTGAACCACGTCAAACGAACCGGGTCACGGATTGGATTGCGAAAGCCCAAAATGCCGAGTCTCTTCCTAGTAATTGGGTCTCTAAGCTCCTGCAAAACCTTTCTCTTATTTTATGTTTAGATTTCAGCACTACCTATAATCCATCATCTTAGTAGCAATCAATGAAGAATTTCTGATAAAAAAAACGAAAAAGCATACTTAAGTAGAATTTCCAAGGGCCGTGTCTTTTGTCCAGGAGAAATTATGTGGAGTAATGAAGCTCAGTTATATTTTCTGACCAAAAAAAAAAGTAGTATCCAGGATCCATCAAAAACCACACTGACCTCATCGAACGAGTAAAACTCAAACTAAATCCCGAGCCGACGGACATAGCACCGTGATTCAAACTCTAGAAACCCACATGAAGGGTAATTGAGATATTGGTTCCTCAACGTAATAAATTGAAAATTTTGTAAGCGATATCTTAAACTCAACCTGGTTTAACGAGACAGAGCATTTCCGAATTCATATAGGTGCCACTCAAAGCAAATGTTCGACATCAAGCTAGATGAATAAAATGGAGTACTCTCAAACTCCAAGAGTATGGTTAAGCTGGCAATATGATCATTAATGTGTCGAAAATGCAAGTCTATATTTGTTGGTTATTAAATAATATCTTAAACCAGCCTCGCTATCAAATTAAAAGGAAAAACTACCAGTAAAAAATTTTAAACCTATTACGGCTGTATCAATTCAGTCATGAACTTTTTTGTTGTTAATTAAGTCATGAATATTTTTGCANTATTTTTTTTGGGTTTTCTTTAATAAGCCAAATCAATTCGAGCAAAGGCCTATCAACACATAATGCAACTGAATCATATAAAGCATGCAATTTTCCCGACCCTAGAAAATCAAAACAATCAAAAACCTAATCCGACGTCTCGCAGCTCAATATTTTTGATTATTGAGATTTTTATCACGACACAATGACCTCACTCAATGGGAATATGCCAAATATCTCAAAGGAAATCACATATTGCTAATTAGGCAATTTTATATTCAAATAAGCGAACGGATTAGGAAATTACCTTGATGGTCTTTCTCTGGTTCTGACAAACGATCCGAGACGGTTTTCGACGGTGGCCTCGACGGAACACAATAGCGTGGACGGCGGGTGATGAACGTATGACCGACGATTGGTGATGCTCACGGTGGGCAGCCTCTCCAAGAATTCACTTCAAGGACACTTGTGAATTCGCTGGATGATGTTGGAGTTCATGCAAAATCAATGTTCTTCCCTGGTCAACAAGAGCTAATTTGTGAATATTAGTTTCCGAATTTGGTTCACAAACAATCACTCGCAAATCACGATCGTCAGGGGGTGGATCGGTGTGGCTCCTGCAGGGTATCTCGGTGGTGAAGCTTGGATTGGCGACAGCTTCTTTTCTGAAATTTGCACGTCACCCAAAGAAGGCAAATCCAACCTTTGGACTTTCACGAATTGAACATGCACAGAATTTGCTGGGCGTTGCTGGAATTTATGTGGCAGCCGCTAGAATCGCTGGATGAAACACGGGAAAGCTGCAGAGTGAGCGAGGACGGGCTAGTTGACTTTGGTCTCGGAGATGCGGCTTCTGAGACGTGAGAATTACCAAAACACGACTCACAATTCTTGTGAAACTTGTGGCCGTGATCGCCGATCGCCGCCTCAAGATCGAAAGTCGTGATCCGGATCCCCTCCTTTTCTCGCCTCTCTTGTCTCTCTCTTTTCTGTAGATTTTTTTTTGTGTCTCTTCAGTGTGTGTGGCCCCCCTTTTTATAGGTGAGAAGATTATGTTATTTAAGGAAAGATGATAAATTTGCACGTTGTCTATTTAGCTCTTGTATCCCACGTGTAATATTTTTCAAATATTTCATCCAACGCTTTCCTTGAATATTGAAAGAATAATGAGAATATTCTCAGGAACATTCTGATATTCTCATTCATCACCCCTTTACAGGAATATTTCATCCGACACCTTCCCTAAATATTGAAAGAATAATGCGAATATTCTCGGGAACATTCTCATATTCCCAGGAATATTCTCATATTCCAACTCGTCACTCCTTAACGGGTCTAGCCAAATTCTTTTCCCTTGTGGGCTTAGTCCAACTTGTTAAATTAAAGCTTAGAACCATCAATTGAAGCTCATCTGCTACATGTCCCATACAAATGCAATAATAAATGCTCCTATAACTATATGCTATGCAATTTAATCATAATATTTTTGTTTAGGGGTTAAAATTAATCCCTAAATTTTTGTGCATTAAATTACGAATGATCAATCAAAATTTAGGTGTCAACAACGATCCTCCGTTGGTTAATCCAGTAAATTGTGTAAATGAGTAGTGATGGTTGTTCTTGTTATTCATCCCTCTATCCCTGATTGATTGATTGATTGATTGTTGGACTGGGGACGGTTCGTCTTCCGCTTGCACATAACAAAAGATTAAAATGAATGGTCGTCGACGAGTCCTAGGATGTCGCTTTCAATCGACCATGGTAAGGAGTTGTCGCGTGCTCGGGGTTCGGGGCGTGACAGATATTTGTCTTGGAATTTTAGAATATGAAGTATTGGCATCATTAATTGAATTAAGAGTGGTGCCAAAGGCCTATGTGATAAATTTCACAGAGCAATTGGAAGACCATAACCATTCAACAAGCAGTTTGGATTAATGCATTCCGCATCACAAATATAAAGAAAGAGAGAAAAAATGAGTTGCTCAACCATGTTAGTAATAGTAACATAATGTGAAATTTGTATTTCATATGATTTTGAATTTAAATTGAAGAAGCATACACTTAAAAATTTGATTAGAGACTAAAAATGTGAAAAGCAAAAGGCATTGGAATCAAGATCACCCAGTTCACTTCCCTTATAATCACTTTCTTAATATAAAAAATTTGAAAATATATAAAGATTATTAAAAAAATTATTCACATCAATGTCCATCAAATGGCTGGCACTAAGCAATGTCCATGTCAATGCTAGTTGGTCGAATTTGGCCAAATGGACTAAATTAGTATAATTGTAAAATGGTTATAGAATTGACACAAAAAAAAAAGGTTTGTAACTAAATTGTTACAATTATAATTGATCTATGACTTTTTTGGTAATTTTCTCATATGATGCACACTGTCACTTTAATACATAACTTGCAATATTGGAAAACAGAACATTGTTCATAATTGTAAAGCAAATATATGACAATGAGCTAGAAATTGCAAGAACCTAATACCGACGGGGTGAAATATACTAACTCTATTGGGAATATCACAAACATTGAAATATATGCATTGAAAAAATGCATCGAGCACCAAAGCAGCACTCCTGCTAGATCTCAGGTCCTTATTTGATATGAATTTATAGATTTTTACTTTTGTGACAAAATGTCCGTATCAGGTGACTTCAATTATAAAGTAACTTTGTAACTTAATGTGCTTAGTAATAAGCAAACTATCGGTGGATAGGAATGGATCCAGAATTTTTTCCTTAGCGGGTGCTTATATGATCCATGATTGCAAAGAAGTCAAGGACAATCTTATTAGAAACAAAAATAGTGTTCTCACGCCTAAAATTTCCAATTAAACTTATTATTATGTCTTCCTATAACAGCTATAATTTTAGACTTTTTTATTAACTATTATCAATTTGCGAGTGCAAAATTGCCCTCAATGACTTATCTAAACTATTAAGGATGATTTAATGGGAGGAAAAATCATTCTGAAGGTCCAGATAGCATAGCGTCAATTCATAGAACTTGAAAACTAAATCTTTCCATCCCAGCTCCATTGAAGTAAGCTACACAAAACATAAATCCGTCCCTTTTGTTGACGCAAAACAGATTGTTTGTACTTCATGGTATGAGCCCGTCCTGTCTGCTTGAATTACATGAAGTTTTGTCGCCGAGAATCACTAAGCGACCCCATCAGTGAATACAAATATATAGAATTTAAGTGTACATTTATCTTAAATTGATAAATAATTTTATCAATTAGGCAATGCGATTGTACTTTTAATTGGTCCCCACCAGGTTATTACGAGAAATGCCAAATAGGATCATAAGTTTTATATGGCTGCTATTCCATCGTATTGATGGTGATAACCAACAATTGAAGCAAAGAATTTCACAAGTAACCGACTTGAAATAAAATTTCAACACGGAAAGTGAGAGAATTTTGAGCCCCTAATGAATTTCATTTGTTTGAAGTACTTCGATATCGTATCGAGTGTGGGGCATCTAAACACAAGTCTTCGCTC
The DNA here is from genome assembly GCA_014858505.1 of Corymbia citriodora subsp. variegata. Taxonomy (NCBI): domain Eukaryota; kingdom Viridiplantae; phylum Streptophyta; class Magnoliopsida; order Myrtales; family Myrtaceae; genus Corymbia; species Corymbia citriodora. The sequence goes on from MU089974.1 coordinate 25,237, forward strand.
ACATGTATTATGGAGGGGCCTGAACTGGGAAAAAAAAAAACTCCTCCTGGTGTATGTAAGCTTCATTACGTGGACCCACCTAATTTAACAATGCTTATGAATTGTGCTCACATCTACCGAATGCAGGTATAGCATACAAGCAAGATCTGCTTCACGCCTAAGGGGTGGTAGCGGCGCCGTTGCTCCTTACATAGCCTTTACCGCGCGTTCTATGGTTTGTTCTACTTTTCTGCTTGATTATCTTTCTACATCCAGAAGCTTATACTCCTCATACAAATGTTTGAAAGCATCACTTCACATTTTCTCATCAAACTTAATATTCCGTGGTTGAGTCTCAGATCGACTAGTCTCTATAACTCTCGTGCATTTCAGCCACTGAATGCGAGAGACCATGTGTCGTACATTACATGTCTGCCTCCCTAAATTCAAATTCATTAGAAATTAATGTATCCGAAGCACATTAAAATATAATCACTCATTTTGAAGTCCTCTTAATTGTTCAAAGTCTAAGAAGAAGTTGGTAAGTCGCTTTACTCGACCAAAACAAGGACAGGATCTAGTAATCACGCGTTACTTTCTTACCCAGTTGAGACCATGGGCTTCTTCTTTCAGGAAAAACAAATCAAGTTGTTGTTAATAGATTAGTTATGATCTTGGTTTACTATATACAGATAAGTAACTATTGCGTCATATCTTTAGTTAGATAAATCACTGGTCATAATCTTCAACGCACGATAGTAGTAATTAATCGTGAAACTAAAAGTTTTGATTTCTATAATATTAGCAAAAGCAAGAAGAACTCAAGTCTACACTAAAAGTGCAGAATGATGTCACGCAATCTGATTGTGAAGAATGCGAAACAGAAGCTTTTGGAGATGAGCCATAAGGAAATCAAATTGACGAAGAAATTGTAATATAACCGAGGCAAAGAATGGTACTTGATTCCGCAGAGGAACTCTAAGCATACTACAAAAGATGGGCTAAACAAGTGGGATTTGGTGTTGCAAGGAGGAGTTCGCAAAATTGAGACGATGGTAAGGTCTAACACTTGACTCTTGCATGCTCTCGTCATGGCAAGCGTAAGTGTAGATTGGTTAACGTTGTCAAGCCAAGGCCTATGTCAGGAACAATGTATGAGGCGAAGATTAGTGCTTGTTTATGTCCAAATGGAAAGTACAGAATATCATCTTCCCATCTTGACCACTATCGTAACTCGAGTCCTGGGAAAGTTCGTAATCAAAGATGCCCCAAGAAGTTAGATGCTCATGTGAAAAGAAGGCTTGAAATGAAATGATAGAGCTGGTACGAGGACCGAAGAGAACTTTTTAAATCGCCTGTTGTTGAGGCAGGAGGTTATGAAAATCTTAATTATGATGAGAAAGATTGACGAAATTTCATTGAAAATGCAAGAAAGTTAAGATTTCGAATTGGAGATGGCGAAGCCATTCATAACTTTTTTTTTTTTTCGAATGCAAAGAAGAAATGATGGTCTCTTCCATGGATGGAGTTGGATGACTGTTCCAGGACATTCAGCACTACACCGAGTGTCAGCACCAATCGTCCCAAAAATTTATGCACGGAATTGCGTAAACATGGAATATCCTTATACATCTACTTGGGCAACATAGAGCAAATTGAAGGTCACTCTGCTTTCGAACAAACTGCTATCCTTTCAGACAAAAAACTAGACAAAAAAGAGAGAACTAATTTCAAACTCAAGTATGGGATGGGCTAGGAGGTGGTCAAGAAATGGAGGGAGGCTCTCTCTCTGAATCTGCCAATGTGATGGGAACGCATCTGTTTGATAGTTAATCCCCGATTTCAAACTCATTTCCCTTCTCCTATAAAAAATAATTTTTACTGTCTGGGAGAGGAAGTGTTGAGACTTGAGTAGCTTAACGCCCAGGAATGACCGCACTAATCAACCGGATTGACCTACCCTATGACATCGATTCCTGCCTTGTTTTTGTCGGGTATAAGTAAAGGGCAACTATACTGAAGTATGGAAGTTCCATTATCGTTTCTGACATATGCTTCGAGTGAGAAAGAGAACTTGAAATGAGAAAGCTGCGCTCTAAATTCGAGTCCGACGCATCATTTCAGAAATTTCCGCATTCCGTCCATAAGATATATTGATCGAATAAAATGATCTGTATACAACAGCATCAATATGTACTTTATCCAGCAATAGTAAAGTTACGCGGGAAAGTCTATAATATGAATTGAAGAGTATACATCGAAACTTGGCATTCTTCACTCTACTCAATAGGAGCATATGCTTAGTGTGCGTGTCTACCATAAATTTTATCGCTACCAAAGCCATTATTAACTAGAAAAGACTGAACTTAATCAGAAAATTTTGGGCCCGTTTAATATTCCTCTTACCAGATTATGCTGTTCACTTCATGCTAGATAATGGCTATACTTCATCATTATGCATTGCTCTCTCCCTCTTCTGTTTCAACAGGAACGAAGATGATTGGATCCCTGGCATTGTATAAATAGAGAAAAAAATGTTGGAAGAGATCAGATGTAAACTAGAATGAAGATCCTCGTAATTACAGTTTGGTCGGACGGAATAGCTATTTCCCTAGAGAGATTGGTGTCCGACATTGCTACTTCAGCTAAAGGTCAAGAACAGAGGTTGTCTTTCAGTGTAGAAGATTTTAGCTACTTAAAATTGTCGTTGAAACTTTAGAATTAGCACAGACAAGGGAGGACTTTGCACGGCGGAAAATATGCAAAGTAAATTGTTGGTTAAAGGTAGTGGAAGTGAATGGAGTTTTGTGATAATGCGACTCAACCATAAATCGCCATTCTATCTACTTCTCTTCTTTCCCCTCAAGAAAGATTTTATTAATGGCATAAAAGTAGGTGAGCAACTTGCTACAAGCTCAAAACTTTACAGTTCAAAAAGCCTCCGGTTTTGACACAAGACCTTGTACCTCTCCAATTCAATCTTGTAATAACAAAGGAATCAACTAACCTTCCCTCTGTGCAGACCTTTTGATCGTTCACGCCATTAGATCAACATTTCCTAAAAATATAGATCATATCAGATTGAGCAAAACTTACTATCTCAGAATTTTAGAGTTTAAAGTATTGACATCATTAATTGAATTAAGAGAGGTTGCAAAGGTCTTTGTGACATTCACAGAGCAACTAGGAAGACCGTATCGATTCAACAAGCATCCACTTAAGTTCCAATTAATGCATTTTGCATCACAATTCATATAGAAAGAGAGTTAAAAATTGTTCCTCAACCATGTCAGTATTAATAGTGTGATGCAAAACTGTATGTCATTGTAACTTTCAATTTAAATTGAAGGAGCAGACATTTAAAAATTTATAGTAGAGATGGAAAAAAAGAAAATGGAAAAGCAAAAGGCATTGTGATCTAAATCACCTAGTTCGCTTCCCCTATAATCACTTCCTCAACAAGCCTCTGACCAATTCGACAAGGATGTTTTATTAAGTTGATCAGGTTTGCTCTTCATCTGTTTCAATTGTATCATCTTCTTCCTCGGTGTCTATTGAATTGTCTTCCTCTGAGCCTCTTTCCTTGAGAAGCCAATCTGTTTCTATTGCTGGGGGGCATTGTAGCTTGACCCTCAAATCATCCTCCTCTTGCTGGCATATTAGTCGGAACCCACGCTTCATAAGCATAAAGGTCAACTTGGAAATGTATCCAATCTTTTTGCAGAAGCTCTACTTTATACAGAGCCTTGCGCCGATGATAATCAAGCCAAACATGATCAGATTCCAGTGACTGGAAGAGTCTATTTTGCGAACTCCACCCTTCGCCATTGACCAAAATTCGGACCTCACATGAACCAATGACCTCCTTTGCTTCCTCCGGCCCAAGAACCACACAGAATGCAAGTCCTAAGACCTTATCATATAGGTCCTTGGGAACCCAGAATGATATAGATCCCTCTTCACAATGTTGAATCCATCCTGGCATCTCTCCTTCAGTTACGAGAATGTCGCAGTTTCCTGTCTTTCGGATATACTGTAATACAAATCCAGCATTCAAAGTTAGAGAGAGGGGGGAGGGGGAGGGGGGCACAGAGGGGAGGGAGTCTGACCTTGAGTACTGACACACCACCTAGACTGAATTCTTTCCGGTATAATCCACAATATGAAGAGAAGTCAGATTCAAATAAGTTGGAGACTCTCGAAAAATCAGGGAGTTTTTGTAGGGATCTGCAATTATTTGCTTGTATGACCAAAATATTTGATGGAAGCTGAGGAATTTCTTCCAGTTGCGTGCAATTCTTTAGGTACAAGCATTCCAAATTATCATATTTGTGGAGGCACATCGGCATATGAGTGAACTTGTTCTCTGAAAGATCTAGGTATCTCAATTTGGGAAAATTGGAAGAATTCTCGAGGAACTCTAACTCTGATAGATTACAACCCCGAAGATCTAGTGTGTCTAGATTTGGGAATCCCAAGTAGTCATCAGGATCAATTGAATCCTCCATGCTTTTTGTAAACTGGACAAAATTAGAGCAACCTTCAAGAGTCAAATAGTCCAGATTTTGCAATTTATAAATGCTCGATGGAAGCCTTGCGAGATTTTTGCAATTCCTTATATATATCCGCTTCACAGAGACAAAATTATCAATTGATGTAGGGAGTTCTTTAACAGCCGTTCCTCCTAGATAAAGTCTCTTTAGATGTTCCATCTTTTCTAGAATTTCAGAGAACTTCTCAAGCTTATAGCAATCAGAGAGATTAAGCATGCGGAGAGATTTTGTCTTAAGTGCTCTAGGAAAGATTCTAAGATTAGAGCACGATCTTAATGACAAAAATTCTAACTTGTCAAGATATCCGACGGATTCGTGAACCTCCACCAAGCTTTCGCATCGATGAAGATCCAACCTCTCTAGATTTGGAGCGAATGAAATGTCAGGAACACGAATCAGGGAATTGCATTTACCAAGGTTGATGTCCTTCAATTTAAAACCCTAAAAAACATCAGTGCAGTCATTAAGCTTTGCAAATATTTATCACTATAAAAATGAAAAGCAAATCTTAAACATGACTCCTGACTCCTAATAGTTTGATACGACTATTGAACATAAAATAATGACCAATTAATGGAAAAAATAGATTAACACTTTGGTTTTTGACACGTGAGTGCTAATCTTAAAAGCACGGGCCCCGAAGGACTCGTCCATCACTTTGATGCACTTCGGCAGTAACATGTGCCCACCGTGCATGACCTGGAAAAATGGGTAGGACTTCGGTTTTGGTCTCCCTAACGAGCTCCAACCGAAGCCCAAAAACATGCAGATTTTATACGCGAAAGCCCCACCACAACAAAGATCACTAAGCGGGGAATTATACTAAATAATTTTTCACCATCATTAATGACTTTACTATCAATAAGTTGTGTCTTCTCCACACGTTTTAATTGAACAGGCTAGTTGCCTGTTTCTTTTGGTTTAACATGACCCGCCTATGAATAAGTCCGACCAGCCAAGGTTCCCGCCGATGGATTTTTGTTTTTGAGGCCAACTTTCTTTGTTAGGTCCAACAACAAATCCAAGATGGACCTAAAGCGGGCCTTAGGATTGCTGAATGGAAGGCCATGGAACGACACAAGTAGCTAATTAACTATATTTAATATGTTATAACAACAATCATGTAACGATAATGAAATATTGGCGACCTCGCAATTTAATATTTCTATGGGAATTAGCTGATGTCAAATTAAAAGAAGTACATGATATAGTTTAGAAAATACAATAAAATTTCAATTAATATATGATTATGTAATGTCGAATATATTTTGAAGTTATTGCTGCCATAAAAGTCTGTTTAAGAGCAATAATATTAGTTAAATGAATAATAATAGAAAAAATAAGCAAAACCACCCAAGCACCAATAGACAATTGAGACGAATAATATATGCAGAAAATTATAACAAAATCAATTAATTCTCCGCTTAAGCTTACATGGAATTTTATTTGGAGTTGATCTGAAACTTATCATGTTGGTTTATCTTCTTTTTAAAAGGAGCTAACATTATTAGAAACCTCAAACTAATGCCCCATAATATATTTATTCCAAACTAGTTTGTCTTAGAAAAAATATTAAAACCCTTGACTCAAATCTACATGCCATCAGCATCAATATTCTATCAAAATGCATACATGTCAACGCACATAGCAAATGGCTATAAGATGGATCTAACGTGGAGAATGATAAATCTAACTTGAAAAATCTATGTGTGATGTTATCTAATCCAAACAAAAAATTGTGAACATGGTTGGAAAAAATGAGTAAGACTTTTGTTTTTGGCCCATAATATCGATGAGTACTACTCTTAGCACTTGATCGCGCCCCAAAGGACTAGTCCATCACATGGATGCACTTGGGCAATAACCTTTGCCGACCGTGCATGGCCTGGTAAAACGAGAGTAGGACATTGGTTTTGATTTTCCTTACCTGTTAAGGCTTAACTGTATCTTCTTGAATAGATTTATATGCAAAAGCCCCACTACAATAAAAATCACAAAGCGAGGGATAAGTAGTGTCATCTCCCTGCGTTTTAATCGAATGGACCTTTCGATCAAAAATAAAAAAATGGAACTGACTTGTGACCCGTTTCTCCTAAGAATTAGTCTAACCTGCCAAGATTCTCGCCGATGCTTTTCTTTTTTTTGNGGGGGGGGGGGGGGGGGGGGGGGGGGTCGGATGGATTTCTGTTGTTGAGACCAATAGGTCAAACATAGGATTTTTGAATAGAAAGCCATGGAATGGCCAAAGTGATTGGGCAAAGAAAGTGATCATGTTAGATTCATCCCCTGAATCAACAAAATTGGGCAATCAGTTTCTAACCCAACATCAACCCACATGGGAAAGCCTTTTTCATTTTTGTTTTTTCTTTTAATTTTTCACAGATGGACGAGAAGTTTTTTCCGCTCATTTTTATTTTAAAATTGTTTGTTATGAGGCTTACAAAAAACCCGAAAGTGACTTTATTTTATTTGCCAAAGTTCAGAATTATTTGTCAAAGTGACTTTATGACATTATAATTTGCTTGCATCAACTCAGTCCTCATGATATCTGTTTTTTTTCCCTCCCTTTTTTTTTAGTCAAAAGCTCAAGTGAATATTTGATCTAACTTTCGGGCAAAAGGAAGAAATGAAAATGAGTTAAGCTAATTAGCTGGAGAGCTCACACATGAAGTGAAGTTTGTTGTACTCCAAGATGTAAATGTTTTTGATAGCTCTCTCTTTCATTGTACTCTAAGATGCAAATGTTTTTCGAGTGAATCATGTAAATTTATTGTGTAGTTTCTTAGCTCTTGATTTTGTTTTTTTAAGCCTTTTTTATGGCACAAGTTTTGAGTTTTGGGATTCAGTTTGCTACTTGTCCTAAACATTGTTTTATTGATGAAAAATTATCTGATGGAATATAACATAGCATGCGGGTCTTATGGTCTAGGGGTGATCGGGTTCAGGGTGGGTAGGGTCCAGACCTGGACCTTGTACCCGACTTTGTTATAATTGGTTCATCTATTTTTGGACCATGTACCCTACTCAATTTTTATTAGACCATATTTTGGACCCAACCTTATTTTTTCAATTCGAGAATAGGGTCAACCCTATTTTTATTAGAACCTGTTTTGCAACCATTCAATATCCTATGTGGTTTTGAATTTTACATTAATTAGCGAAAAAAAAATAACGTAATCCTCCTAACATTATAAGACAAAATAAAAATCCTAACAATGCACAAAAATTAGCAACAAATATGGATATAATATTAATCTCAATCCCACAAATACTTCTGATATGATCTAATATGCTTGTTCATGTGTATGCGACAGAGCTCTTATTAAGAGGATATCTTTTTTAAATTGAACTGAAAATGTTTTAATAAGTGCTACAATAGTTAATAGTACTTGTCCTGCGACTATAGTAATAGTTGAAGGTAGGACCATAAAAAAAGAAAAATAATGTATGAGAATATTTATTTTTAACAATTCTTTCAAAATAATTCTCCCTTAACTTAATTTAGAAAGAAGCTTTCTTTTTTTAACAATTCTTCGAAGACAAAGATACTCAAAGGCATCATATAAAGAGACGTTTTTTTTTTAACAAAGTAAAAACCGGTTCCAAAACCGATCTGGTTCCGGGTGGGTCTTTGCTTAGACCCTGTTTCCGAACCGGTTTTAACCGGTTCCCAAAAATTGGAACTGGTTCCCGGACCGGTTTAACTGGGAACTAGTTCCCGACCTTATTTTTCGGGTGGTTCGATTTGGGTTCCGAGTAAACCTAGTCCAGTTGCACAACCCTATTACGGTCTTGTTGACACCTAAATTTTGACTATATGTTAAGATTTAAATTGCATAGAAAATTGGGACTAATTTGACCCTAACAAAAAGGATTTTTGACCCACCTAAGTATTAATTTTATTTACCTTTACTAAGTTTTATTTTCCCTTATTTTACACTATTTTTTGGATAATTATAATAATAACATTATTATTATTTAAAAAAAAAAAAAAAAAAGAGATGGGAGACCCACGCGGGCTGGGTCTTTGCGCCCAGCCCCTTTTTATTTTTCTCATGGGTTCGGGCCCATTCGGCCCCCTCACCCTCACGGCCCGGCCCGGCCCTCTCCATCTTCTTCTTCTTCTTCCTTTCTTCTCCTTCCCTGCACGCGTGAAGCAGCAGAGCGGAGCAGCGAGGAGACCGTAGTCGGCGACGGATGGGGACTCCTTGCACGCGCCATTAATGCCACCCAACAGAGCAGCGCGAAGACCGGCGGGAGACCCGGATGGATGGGACTCGTCTTCAATGCGAAGCAAGTGGCGAAGCACGCGGGCGGCTGAGGTCACGCCTGTTCGGCCGAGGGAGAGCCCGGCTGGGCGCCGAGGACCGCCGGTCGGAGTACCTCCGTCGACCGGGCTCCTCGCCTATAAATAGAGGGGTCGATCGAAGGAGAAAGAGGGAAACAAAAGCAGAAACACAGAGTGAGAAAAAGGGAGTTAGAGAAGAGAGATCTGTGAGGGAGAGGAAAAAGAGAGAAATCTGAGAAAGAGTGAGTAGAGGTTCTGCAAATCCAGATCTAAGGGAGAGAGAAAGCCGTGAGAGAGAGAGCCGAGCGGAAACCGAGAACAGGCGAAGGAAGGTCTCCGGCCACCAGCATCCTCTTTCTGGTCGGAGCTGCGGTAGGTTTCGTTCAAGAGCTGTCCTGTTTCTTTTATTTGTTGAGAAGCTGAAATCGATCCCCGAGGATCCTAGTTCGGCGAAGAGCGAGGCGGACAGACGTGGCCCGATCTATCAAGCTCGTCTGCCGTCCGACGTCGCCAAGCCAGGCAGGGGACAGCGTCGGCCTCCACTGTCTACTCCCTCATTCTGCCCATTTTTTCGCGCGACGGACCGGAGCTCGTAGGCGCCCGGCTTGCGGGAACTCCTGCCTCTTCTTCCCCGGTCCCTCGCCTTTGTTTTTCCGTTGGTCCGGCGAGAGCTTCGGTTCTGGTCCCAGGCGTTCGTGGAAGTGCCCGAACGAGATCCAGACGGCTGGGATCCGTGAGGCCGAGCCTCATGCCGCCGGACTCACCGCTGTCCCTGCTGCTGCCTGTCGCTTCGTTGTTGGTGTGCCGCTCTCGCAATGGCCGGCGTTGGCCGCCATGACAAGGCCGGGATGGCCGGGACGCGCTCGACTATTCCAGCGGCGCCGTGGAGGAGATAGCCGCGATTCGGGTCACAGCCGGGTCGCGCACGGGTTTCGTTTTTGGGCTAGGGTTTTGGAGCTAATGGGTCATACTTGGCTTGGTGGGCTGGGTCTTTCTTTTAAATCAAAAGTGGGCTCAGTTTTGTTTTTTGGGCTTGGAGTGTTTTATTAAAGAATATTGGGCTGGGCCTTGTTTCGGGCTGGTGGTGGACGATCTGGGTCGATCCCAACCCGGGAATCCGACCCGGTTCCTTTTAATATCATAATAATATTTTTAAATTCGAAAAAATATTAAAAAATGTTTTTTTAGAAAAATCAAAAAATCCGAAAAATATGTTTTTATTTCCAGAAAATCATAAAAACCCAAAATATTTTATATTTCACATTTTCTAGAAAAAAACCAGAAAATTCAGAAATATTTTATATTTTCCAAAAAATCCAAAAATGTTTATATTTTCAAAAAAAATCAGAAAGAAACCAAAAAATGTTTTTTTTTCGCAAATGCATGAAAAAACCTTGAAAAATTCAAAAAATACCAAACTTGAAGGTTTAAACAAGATTAGGTACCGGAAGGGCATTAGTGATTAACTAGTGTAATCAAGTCCCCGATCCTAGTTTCTCTAGTTGCGCAGGAGTAAAATATTTCTCCCGATATTTTACTTGGGTATCTAATCGACCCACCCCAATTAGTTTCATGCCAATTTCTTAACTTAACTGCCTTCATTTATCCATGATTTCTTAACTTATCTGCTTACATGTATCCATAATTTCTGGACTTAACTAAACTTCCAATCCTTGAGCAGTTTTCATCAACTACTTTGTCACGTTCAAGCTTTGGTGAAGTTTAGAACCATTCCTACTTCTTTTGAATTCGAACCGGTTTGAGAAGACTCTTTCTGAGATTGAACTTGATATAGCCTTTGGCCGTGATTTATGATCAGCATGTTGAACAATAACATCCAAATCACTCCATACGATCTCAGATTGATCAATGATGAAGACAAATTTGTCATAATGGATGGTGATCATGGAGAGTGAGGTGTTCTACAGATAGGAAATCCTATCAATCGACGAGGAATATAACATGAGAAATCCTGGCTAAAAATTGCAGAGAGGGATTGACAAATCCGATACCAAGTAACAGACAACAATTCGAGATAACAATTTGAAGCTCTCAGCAAAAGGCAAAGACAGAACAATCATATGATCGAGTCTCAATGGATCAATCGTGTCCTACCTTGGGGAGATCCGATCTGAACGATTAGCTGCTAATAAATGAAGACACTGAAAGACCTGGAGAATCTCACGAAGATGAAGCTAAGGTGACGAATCAATTTAGCGACCAAATTGCTCGACGGAGCTATTCGGCTGTCACTGGCTTTGACCGCGGGCATGGACACTGGATTATCTCAGTCTGGGCGTGTGTTCTTGCTTCGCTCGGTTCCTCAGCTCTCACGCACGCACCAAGCGAGGGAGAAAGAGCACGAGAGAAGTTTCAATCGGTGGGGATGAGCGCCCATGCTCTGCTCCGTCAAAGCCGCGGTAGCGGTGACCAGCAACGGAAATTTGAGGGTGGCTGTCACCTATTGGAGATGGGAGAGACGATCGATCGATGGTGGTGGAGCTAAAAGGAAGTGGCAATAGCTCCGACTAGCTAGCCAGAGGAATGGAATGGAATGGGCTGGACCGAGTCTTCGTAATGCTACCGACCGAAGGAATTTGTGTTACGGTGGTGATCTGGACTTTGCATCAGAAGGGAGATTCTAGATCAAAACTAGTTTATGTGCAGGCAGGTACATCGTCAAACGACACCAGATAAGACATGTCTATTTCTCTGTTGAGACTTTGTCTGACAGATCTGCAGCAGATGTCAACATCTACCAAATGCGAACAGGGAAGAAGTGAGAGCTAGATATAACGAAAGATAAGTTTCACCTGCCGGCGAGGGCTATCCCTTGGGAAGGAAGCTTCCGATGGTCTTCCCATACACCTCACTCGTAGAAAAGTGAACGAGGCGCTTGCCATTTTCTGAGCAGTACTCGACCCAACAACACCAAAGCCATTAACATCAAATCCTTACGTGCATGAGAAACCCGTCACCAGAAGAGTTCCTATTGTAGAGTCACGGAGATCCAAGTAAGAAGAATTCGGCCGATACCAACAAAAAAGGCGCAAGCCATGAAAAAGAAATCCAGTACCACAGGGAGCGCATCGATGAAATTGCCGTATACGGTGTCAAGAGGACGAGTGTTGTAATCAGCAGGAGTACAGACCGCCGGCCGCTAGTTTGATGGTCTGCACGACATAAAAACATGAAATCAGGCATGATGTGCTCGCCTCCATCGACTGAATCATCGAATCTAACTCGAGAACCCGAATGACCAAAGCTGGAGGACGAATCTAAAGCACGAACAAACAAATAGTCCAGCACGAATCACGCGCAAGGAAACCTAACGGCTCCAAGCGCATCGCATTATTAGCGTATGGCAATGCAGCAACAAGGAAGCGCTCAAATAGCCAATCCGCCAAAAATCCAAGCATATCGAGCCAGTTGCACAGGCTAAAAGACCCAGAATAACGAACCAACGCAACACCTACCACGCGCGCACAGAAGAGAGCGACGAGAATCCTGGAAGCAGAGCGAGGGCGTGAAACTCACCAGATCTGACATCTTGATGAGGCCGTCGAGGAGGGAGTTGTGCTTGATGTTGAGGCGGTGGAACTCGACGTGGGCCGTCTCTGCCATGAGCTTCTCGCAGAGGTGGGAGCCGATGAAGCCGCCGGCGCCGATCATGCAGATCGTCATCGGCGCGATCGGCCTCCCGTCCAGATCTACCCTCGCGACGCCGCTCGACATTGGTTTTCCCCCGGATGGATCAATCCATTCGATCGCCCTCGCGAACTGAAAGCTCGAAGGAATTTTTTTCTACGGTGGTTGATTTTTATCCATCCATCATTTTTTTTATTGCCCATTTATTTATTTATTTATTTATTTATTTTTACACGTATCACAAAAACATGCGTGTTCGATTTATCCGCGAAATTCCAGGTGAGATTAGTTATATATGAGCTTCGTACATTTATACATTTTACGAGCATGATTAATTTTGTTATCAGAAGTAGTAATGGATCGTGTTCTTCATTGCATCCTCAATCACATTCTTCATGTTGTGTATTTTACCAACTATTTATTTCCATGATTTGATGATTTCAATATTACGAAATGACATAATCTAATAATATAATTCAAATTAGTCACACGGCCTCACCTATAATTTTTATGGTAGATTTGATTATACAATTCTTTCGTTTGTTAAGTAGGGGTGTCAAAATCGAACTGAAATTGAAACCAGATCAAAATTTTGTGCATTTTCGATTCAATTCAGTTTCAGTTTGGATGAACGAAAAATATCCATATTTTTTTCGGGATTGGATTCAGGTCGGGTCGAGTCTGATTCACACTCTATCGGTTCAGTCCAGTTCAATTTTCCCGAAAATTCAAACCAAACTGAACCGTTGACACCCTTAATAGTAAGCACGTAAAAGAATTTCAAATCATTTTTAATTATTAGAGCACCATATAATTTTTTTAAAATTTGCAGCATTTAGTATTAAATACTAAAAAATTTAGAATCCAAAGCTAAGGTACAATTAAACAAGACAAGAAGTATAGCAAAATGGTACCATCACATTTACTTACATGCAAAAAGTATCTTTACTTTCTTAAACTTTCAATAATCAATTTCTTGTGAGCGCGCAACGCTACAATATTTGCTAGTATGTAAAGATTTTAACCCCTTTTAGAAGGTAAGACAATAAATAATATAGAATCATTTGAATTCATATTTAGAAGATAAGATGTTAATTGGTAACCTGTGCATCATCTTCATTATCTCAAGTTATGATGTCGTTCATGTATAGTTATGTATGAGCATTGTGTACCCTACATATATGCATGGGATGTCTGTATAATTTTTTTTTTGGCAAAAGTTCGAGATGGAAATGCTCATTCGGATTTGCTCAATTAATAATGCAAATAACAATTTCTTTTTGGAATGGATATTTAATTAAATGATTTTTAAACAAAGGGGGAAAAAAAGGAAAAACTAAGGCGAGGAACTTGCCCAAATATAGAAAGGGAGGGATTTCACCCGCCCGCCCACTGGTCCACAAAAAAAAAATAGAAATTGAAAAATACAAAACGAAGACATACTCACAACTCTTATACACACAGATACTATCAATCGCTCACACACATTCACACATTTTATCCTAATATAAATAACCTGGAAATGACTCGGAATATTTTTCGCAAAACCTGTGCTTTACCTCCCGTAGCACCCCATGCTAAAGACTCAATAGCCAAATAGGAGCTCACGTAGTGAAGTGTCTTGTGAGCCGAGACGGCTTCCCTCCATTCCAAAAATTCGCCAAAGACGGTATTTGTACCACGCACGATTTGGCCTAGCTATATCATCCTCGTAGAGTGAAGCCACATCCATTAATCGATTCTTTTCAATCTCAACCTTCAAAGCATCCTCTAATCGACAGGATTGTATCACATATCCCAACTTTTTCACAGTTGCACCCACTACTCTAATATTAAGGCTAAATCGTAGATAACTCTCGCCAAATTGACCAAAGTTGACTTCTCCCTCCAATGCTCCCCACAGCTTAGGCAGTGTGAAATATTGAAACCACATGTGATCCATATCAAATGGATCAAGAGTCCCTGATAGCTTGTTTCGCCTTTGGTCATTAATATATGGCACGATATTGAAAGATACTTCCTTTTTTCCACCTTCTACACCAAAGACAACACAAATATACAATCCTACGAGCTTGTCATACAAGTCTTGTGAAGCCATGAAAGATATAGTACCGTCTTCAACGAGAACGAACTCTTTTGGCATCTCCCTTTCGAGGCGAACATTCCGGAAACGAAGGTCAAGGGTAGAATAGCGATATTTTTGTTATATGGGTAAATTGTTAGAAGTATCCAAGTTTGTAATTAGTTCAAGAAGTAGAGTTTGATTTGAGGATATTCGTAATAATTCAACTAAAGCTAGATTTCTATGATAATTAGACATTGATCCTTGCTTATGTTGGAAATCATTCCCTTGCAAGTGCTAGCCACCCCTAATATTAAATTGAATCACCCTAAATGTAGCTCATTCAATACGAGTGTACTATATAGGAAGTGAAAAATTGATGCAAAATAGAATTATCTAAGAGTTAAAATTGTGGCTAGCAAGGCATGTAGTGCGAAGGTCCCCTATCATAATAGCAACAAATATCTAAGAGTGAAAAAAGTCTCATATTGAATTATCGAATTATTATCATTGTGTAGTTTTATCTTGACCCATTGAGTTGATCTAATCCTATTAATGGTGTTGATTGTGATCAACCATAACATCGAGAACTATGTGTCCATTGTTCGTTATATATCTAAGATTTCAACAGTATTTTTCAATACATGAGTTAAGAACATCATGTCTTTGTCATTGCATCAATTTGAGATTTTGTTAAGCTTTATGTACATTTGCAGAATCCCTTTATATTAAATTTGTTTGTTTGTCTAGAATTTTCAGCTTTTGCATTAGGTGCGCCTGACGTAAACTCCATATCAACACACATGCATATACACATGCGGAGAGAGAGAGATACCTCAATTGAGAAGTCAATCATGTTCCGAACTTGTAAATATTTTGTTTCACTTGAACTTTCTTCCTTTGTGCTTATTGGATTATCTTCATGCAAAACCTCATAGAGTAAAGCTGGATCTAGCAATTGATTGTCTTGAAGCAAAACCTCCGAATCATTCTCTAGTGGCTTGCACATTAGTCGAAATCCACACTTTTTCACAGTTATCATTGCACTTGAAGTAATGTCATAATCTTTTACTCTAATGCTAATGTGGAAATGACTCGAGTCATTTGGACTGAAATGGTCTATTGTCCACAACTCCTTTGATGCCATATACCCAAGCAACGTATGATCCAAATCACATGACCCTGCATCCATCAGGTGTTTTCTGCCTTTGCAATTGACAACTCCTAAAAGCTCAAACGATATCCCTCCACTTTCTTGGAAGACAACGCAGAAAGCTACTCCTAGGATCTTTTTATACAAGTCCTCTGAAGCCACAAAAGATATATAACCCTCTTTATTGGGGAGTAGCCACTTTGGCATCTCTCCTCCAGGCACAATAACTTGGCAATTTGTTTGAGGATGAAATTTCTGTCATTGATGTAGAATGTTAGATAGTTTTTCGAAATTGGAACCTAAAAAGAGGAGTTTCAAGGAGTTAAGTGGTAGTCCTAGAGTTTTATATATAGTTAGCAATAGCAATCCAAATATTTCTTTGTACTTAATTGGTGGAAACAGGACATGTATTGTTCAAGATTTTGTAACTGGAGGAACATGTATTGTTGAAGTTTTTCATTGGGTGATCCTTGTAATTCAACAAGGAACTAGAGTTCTATAAATAAAGAGAATATCATTTGCATTGCCTTATAGCAACCTCCACCTCATATACATGCAGAATCACGTTCTATATGTTTGCTTTTTTTAATTAGCCCACCACTGTGGGAATTTTAGCCTTTTGCAATACACAAACACTCAATGCAGCCAACATGTTACATGACTCCATATTAATCAGAAAGAGGGAGAGAGACTAACCTCAAAGTTGAACGAATCATTTGTGGGGAACCTACGGACCAGCTCCTGACATGAATATAACTCAACGGCCTCAACATCCTGTAAGTTGGAGGGAATTCTACTCAGAGATTTGCACCTATTTGCCTCTAGTCTTCTCAATTTCTCGGGAATCTTAGGAATCTCCTGTAGTTGCTGACAATCCGAAACATCCAACTCTTTCAAGTTATAGAGTTTCTCGCATGTAGGAAGGTTAGTAAAATTGTTTCTTGACAAATATAAGTACCGTAAGCTGGAAAAATAAGAAAGATTTTCTAGAAACTCTACTTCTGGTAGAAAGCACCCACTAAGCGACAAAAGTTTTAACTTGGGAAATCCTGTCATTGTATGGGGTTCACTCAAATCCTCCTCCTTCTCCTTTGGAAACTTGATTAGTTGCGAGCAGCCATTAAGGCGCAAGGATTCAAGATGTTGCAACTTGTAAATACTAGATGGAAGGACTGTCAATTTTTCGCAATCAGATAACTCCATCTCCTTGAGAGAGACAAGATTTCCTATGGATGTAGGAAGTTCTTCAATTGAAGTATGTCTTAGATCAATTTCTCGCAAGTTTTTGTTCTTATTCGGAATATTAGGGAATCTTTGCAATTTAGAACAATTTCCCAAATTCAACATCCATAATTTACGGTGATTTGCAACTGAATCGTGGACATGCTCCAAGTTTTTGCAGTCATAGAGAATCAATTCCTCGAGATTTTGAATACAAGAGATGCTTGGCATACGAACCAGTGACAAGCATCCTCTCAAGTTAATGAACTTCAAGTTTTCAAATTCCTGCAAGAACAATAAAACCAACTTGCGTAGACATTCGGGACAATCAAAGAAAAAGAGTGAGATATATATTCATTTTAAAATTTGGCTTTAATTTTTAAATAAAAATCACTTGATCATAATTCAAGCCACATGTGATCAAAATTCACTGGATCATGTGGTGTATATAGAGCACACCCTTTCACTTTATAAATATCAGTTTAGTAAGTAATCCTTGTAAATTCACCAATGCACGTAATATGACCACGCACTAGAATGGCGTGGCCACTTCCATTATGTATTCATGCAGAATGTAATTTAGAGAAAGAGAGAGAGTGTGTAACCTCAAGTAGGAGCACACAAGCCGTGGTCAATCCTTCGCCAACTAATTCATCACATGCATTTAAGCTAAATATCTGGAATCTTATGCAGAGTTTCGCAGCCACCCGCATGTAGATTCTGGAGAGGCGGTGAAAGGTTGGGAATCTCTTCTATTCATCACTTATTAGGAAGTGATTGTCGGTTGATCATTTTTTAAAAGAAGACATATTTTGTATGCCTAGATCGTCATAAATATAACAAAAAAAATAAAAAACAATAGAGTCCAATCCGTCTTGCATACTTATTTTTTTAAGCTACATATACGTTGGCATAGTGTAAGATCTCAAAGTTTACTATATCATAATAAATACAACCACTACATTTATACCTTGCATTTATATCCATAAATAAAAAAATATAGATGCATCAATAGACTTTGACATCTTGATTTGGTGGATATCATGTGCGATTTATAAAATCCCTATGGTGCACATCCGTTAAATATATAATGAGTCTTGCGCTTTCTTTTGGTGAAGTTTTAACTACTTTATTCTAGAGGCTTTCAAATTTTCAATTCTTGTTCCACTCCAATCGATTCAAGAACACCTTTACTATTGAGTTGTTATTCCATAATAATTAGGATATTTTCAATATGGTAAATTCTCAATTAACTCTCTAAAATTATAGCACATCATTCTGAAGGATGAAAATAATTTTAAATGAAAGGGAGCTTAAGTAATAAGATATGAAATGTCATACCTAAAATTATATTTGAAGGCATATTTTTCAAAAGATAAAGATGGTGAGTTTTCTCGTAGGACAAATGAAGGATGTCAATTAAAATTGATAAATTGGGACAAACCAAATCAACACTTTTACTCGTGCATGCGAATTATGAATGGAAATGTTGCTATTAGTAAGAAGGGGATTACGGGAAGGTTTTTTATATGGTAAAAAATTTGATAATGATCGTCATGGAGCCTTGAGGATTTAATTGTTATTGAGTTTCTTATTGGTGAATTGTGCGCCTAGATGGTATTCCAAAAACACCCCCCTTCTAATAGTGATGTTGAGTTTACGAGTCACTTTTGGCATTCATTATGGTGGAAAAAGGGCACTCGGCCTTAGTTTTACTCTGCTAGCCATCCTCAAACCAATAGAAAAGCTGAGGATGTGAATAGAATGTTGGGCAATTTATTAAATAGTTTGTTAGAAAACATTTTAAACAATGTGATTTGTTATTGTTTCAAGGTGAATTTGCAGAAAATAATTCGGTGAGCGAACTACCGGAAATTACCAATTTGAAGTTGCATATCGAAAGCATCTTTGAAGTCTTTCGGATCTTACACCACTGCCCACTGAGCGCCAATTTGGTAGATATTCTGAAGAAAGAGCTAAGGAAATCAGCAAATACAAGAGGAAGTGAGGAAGAGTCTAAAGAAAGAGCTAAGGAAATCAGATGGTTACAAAAGTGAGCTCCGCGGAGAGCATGTAATTTAATCTATCTTCGTATCATGAAGACCAGGAGCTTCATGAGGTTGGCCTTGGGGACGGGTGAATTCCAATGGAGGGAGATTGATTTTGGGAATTTGGGAGTACTTCGAATCTGTGTTTGGAAGATTTCAAGATCCTCTCTTGTGATTTGACTAGTAGGGAAATAATATATTTTTCTGATTTATAAGTTTGTTTATAATATTTTGATCTCGATCAAAATTTTTGATTATATTGTCGCTTATTTGAATTTCCCAGTTTAGGTAGGTAATTTTCACTTTTTTTTTTTTGGTCGGTTGGTAATTTTTACTTGGAGGTTATACAAGGGCATCCTAGGCTACTAGCTATAAACACCCTCTTGGTCCCTCATCGTAAACACGGTTAATTTATTAAATGAAGTTTTATTCCGGGGTGTTGTGCCTTATTATTTTTCCTTTGTCTGTCTCTCTGCCCTTTAATGGATTCCTGGTGTCCAGGAGTGATCAAGAGAGTGTTGTGACCTCCGAGTGGCGCGCAAAAGTGGTGATTCGGCTGGAGAAGACTTTGATCGTCAAGTCTCGTCCTTCCTATTCATCGTGGTGTTTTCCACCTCACTAAGATCTAAAAACCGTTTTTCTTTTTTATTTGCTCGTCCAACCCAATCCGAAGTCTTGAGGCTGAAAGCATGACAGGAAAATTGGAAGATAATAAGGGTCATTCATTTTGCGAAAAATGGCGCATTTCTCAAAAGTATTTTTTAAAAAAGTATTTTTTTGAAAATGTAATTATTTTATGATATTCAATTAAAAAATGAAAATAAAATAAAAAAATATCTTCCGCTGTTATGTAAAGAAAATCTTTTCTTTTACACACATTTTTCAGTATTTTTTATTATTTTATTTTTAAAAATCAATTATTTTAATTTTTAATTTTTAAAAATTGAATTTTTAGTTATTTTTCTTTCTTTTATCTTCTTCTTTGGCTAGTCGCCGACCATGGCGACGGGCAATGGCCAACCAAAGGCAAGCTCGAGCTCGAGCTTGCCTGGCTTGTCAATTTGGCGAGCGGCGAGCTCGTTGCCAACTCATGGGCTCGAGGCCGTCAAATCTGGTGAGCTGGTAGGCTCGAGGCCACCAGATCTAGCCAGCTCACTCACTGCTGATCCACGAGCTTGCCGTCAAGTCGCGGGCTTGAGGCCGCCAAATTTGGCAAGCGAGTTCACTGCCGATCCAATAGCTTGCTTGCTAGATCTGGTAGCGAGCTCGCCGCAAATGGCGAGCTCTCGAGCTTGCTCATTAGATCTGGTAGGCTCGCCGCCACTTGTGATTCTAGCGAGCTTGAGCCTCGCCAGCCTATAGTGAGGCTTGAGCTCGCCTATCAGTTGCCGACCGCTGCCTTGGCCGGCCATAGGCTGAGGAAGAAATAAAAGAAAAGGAAAAATTAAAAGTAAAATTGAAGTTTTTAATAGATAGAAAATAAAAAAGGAAAAAGAAAAATAAAGAAAAATAAAAAGGCGTCTAGTTAAAAACATGCTTGTACTAGCTATGAAAGAAAGAGGATGGAAAACATTTTCCATTTTATAAAAAATAGAAAACATTTTTCCCACTTTTGAAGGAGCTTTTTATATTAATGAAAAATATTTTCCTTAACTAATTTAGTTTCTCTAAAATGAACGTCGAAAAATTTGAAAAATATTTTTCTGAAAGTTATTTTAGTGAAACAAATAGAGTCTAAGACTCCGTATGTTTCGCAAAAAATGTGATGTTTTTAAAAAATATTTTTTCATAAGTTATTTTTTAGAAAAATGATAATGTTTTACGATATGCAATCGAAACCTAAAAATGAATAAGAAGGTATTTTCAAAGTTTGATACGAAAAATTTGATTTGATTGTCCTCTGTGTACTCTTGTAAAAAATACTATTTCTTTTTTTTCTTTTCTTTTTCAAAAAATTGAAAATTTTATTTCTATCTTTCTTTTTCTTTTTCTTTTTCCTTCTTCCTTAATTGAAGGTTAGGCCATGTGAGCTTGAGCCTCACTAGCCTTGGCGAGCTCATCCTTTGTGATCAGTCTCTAACTGCCAAGAATTTTTATAAATATTGTACCATATGCACACGATTTGTGTACGCACAAAATTGATATTTGGAAAATTGAGCAAAATTACCACATTAGAAGTACTTAATGGAAGAAACTGTTTTTGGATCAAAAATGTTTAGATTTGGATATTGAAACATGTGAGAGGTTAAATAAGCTTCTTAACCTACACGTTTCTCTGTGGATAAGATGTTTGCAAAATAAGTAATTGACACATTTTGGTGAAGAAACAAAATGAGATCCTACAGTCGTTGCTCTTGGCTTTATATAATAATGTAGATGATATGCATACATTTAGGTTTTAAGTATATTTAAATTAGCGAAGTGAGCCCATTGCTGACTTCTCTCTAGAATAGCCCTTTTAGTCAAGCTTGAAACCTGTTGCGCACCGCTAGCGTTTGTACTTCATTTGGCTTCGAAGTGCCAGATGAAGAGCACTAGCACCTCCATAGAGGAAGGCTCTTCTACGGGGTCGTATTCCACAAGCTTTATTTTCTTTAAGTAGTACAAGAAAGAATTGGATTATCAATGTGTTCCCCTTCTGTTCTACCGCTAAGCTTAGAGGATACCCAACAAGTGGATGTGAAGAATCGCTTCCATCCTGTGATTTCTTACCCACGGAAGAAATAGAGTAAGGGCTTTAATGGATGGCTCGATTGAAAGAAAAGGACGGGAACTAGGAGAGATGTTTGGGATAAAATTTTCCAATTTTTTGAAAATGAATTTATCATCCATAAAGATAAAACAAAGCTTTCTTTTACTTCTGCTTTTTCCTCCCTCTAAAGATAAATAAATATTTAATAGGACTTGCTGATTAGGTTAGTCCGACCAAAAAAAGAACGGACTTTCGGCCATTGTTTTAGAATCATCAAGCTTGGACCTACTTAAGTAAGGACTCGCTTCCCAAAAGGATCCTTAACTACACACTTTCTATGTATCTTTTCATTATTGGCTCCATGCAATCAAAGAAAAAATAATGAGAGGTTCAGTCAAAAGCATTTAGTGTGCACCCAGCTTAATGATCAAGCAAATATGTAAATTTGTTTCTCTTTACATACACAATTTCCAATAGAGTCCAGTCAACTCGTCTCTATTGTATGGTATATAATCTTCAATGACATTTTCAAAATTTATCATTTCAAAAATGTAAAATTAAATCCTTGGTTGATTATATTGAAAATTAAGCTAATTCCTAGAATCTTATGTTAGAGATTCACAACCACCCACCAGTAAATCCCACAAAGGCGGTGGGAGGTTGGGAATCTCTTCTATTCATCACTTATTAGGAAGTGGTGTTTGGTTGATCTTTTTCTAAAAGAAGACATATTTTACACGTCTAGATGGTCATAAATATAACAAAAAAAAATGAAAAATAATAGAGTCCAAACCATCCTGTGTAGTTTTCTGTTTTTGAGCTACATATACGTTGGTGTAGTGTAAGAGTTCAAAGTTTACCATATCATAAATTATGATATACAACCACCACATTTATACCTTGCATTTGTATAAATAAATAAAAATTATAGATGCATCAATAGACTTTGACATCTTGATCTAGCGGATCTCATGTGCGATTTATTAAACCCCTATGGTGCACATCCGTTAAATATATAATTAGTCTTTTTGTGCCTTTTTTGGATGAATTTTTCACTACTTTATTATAGACACACCTTTATCAATGAGTTGTCATACCATAATGATTAGGATATTTTTGATATAGTAAATTCTCAGTGAACTCTCTAAAATTATAGCACATCGTTTTGAAGGATGAAAAGAATATTAAATGAAAGGGAGTCTAAAGAATAAGATTTGAAATGTTATATTAGAAATTTTTTTCGAAGGCGTCTCTCTCAAAAGACAAAGGTGGTGAGTTTTTTCATAGGACAAGTGAAGAAAGTCCATTAAACTTTACAAATTGAGACAAGCCCGATCATCACTTTCACTCGTGCATGCGCATTATGAATGGAAATGTTGCTATTAGTTTGGAAGGGGATTACGGGGCTGTTTTTATATCGTAAAAAATTTTGAAAATGATCGTCATGGGACCTTGATGGTTTACATGTTATTTAGTTTTATATTGATGAATTGTGCGCCTAGATGGTATTTCGAAGATAACCCCCTTCTAATAGTGATGTCAAATTTATGAGTCACTTTTGGCATTCGTAATGGTGAAAAGTGGGGATTCGACCTTTGTTCACTTCTGCTAGCCATCGATTGAACAAGCTGATGCTGTTAATGAAATTTTAGGCATTTTATTAAGGAGTTTTGTAGGAAAACATGTTAAACAACGCAATTTGTTATTGGTTCAAGCTGAGTTTATATAATATGATCCAGTAAGTCAGACTTCTGAAAAATGCTCAGAGTTGTGTATCGAAAGCATCTTTAATTTGCTTTGGCTCTTACACCATTACCCACTACAATCGAAAAATATTGGAAGGTTTAGTAAAAACATTTAACGTACACTCGCTTCATTAATCATGCAAATAAGTGAGAAAAACCTCTTTCTCTTCTTTCACGCAATTTCAAAAAGAATCTAGTTAGATTGTTTGCATAATATGGTACATAATTTTTAATAGTCTATCATTTAAAAAAAATAAAATAAAATAAAATCCTCATTTCATGTATATAAAAAATTCAATCACAGTCATTATTCAATCTCTAAATTATATTACCAACAACTTTTTCTCCGATTTTTTGGGTACTCAATAGTTACTCATGCTTTAAGTTCATTGTTCCTATGATTTTCAATACTTGAAATATTTTGGAAATGATATTGGACCTTCTCCTCGAATATTTTTTGTTCGAAGCAACATCAAGATTCACATAGGGAAGTGTTCAAAACTCCCCTAAACGGGAAGATTCCCCTTATGTCGGTTCAAGTAGTTGGTCGACATACTGTATTTAATGTTTTAATCAAATATAAACAATTTAATAGACGCAGACGTTTCTTAAGCATGGAGTATCATCAGAGTTAGTAATTGTTGCATTCAAAGTTTTCAATAATCAATAAATATTCATATTCATATGCATATAGAAGTGGATATATAAAAGGAAAATAAATAAAGACTATTCATTAAAATGCACACCTTAAATTGCATCCTCACTACTTGAATGTTGCTTCCTAGCATATTAAATCCAACTAACTTCTTTGAACTAGAGGAAAATTCCCGAATCCAAGAACATTCGGGCCATTCGAACCATCTTAGTTCATTAGGAAGATAGATAGGACCTTGGGAAGAGTTATACACATTAATCATAACGAGCACCCTCAATCTTCTTAGGTTTTTGAAAGCATCGGGGCCTATGTATATCTCTTTTGGCTTGTGTAGATCCAAAACTATGGCTTTTACTTCATTTACTCCCTGCATTTATAAAACTTGTATTGCAATTAATATTCGAAATTAAAGAATAAGAAAGCAATATCAATTTCCATACCAATAAATCTTACCATATCTCCTGATAGAGCATAAAGAACATCATCACAAAGCCATAACCTGTTGCGCTTTCCAGAATCATCACGGCATTCTTGTCTTACAATATCCATGCCCATCAACTGAATCAAATCATGCATATGTAATATCCCATACATTTCAGTAATTAAGGACTTCTCAACAAGAACTTGTACTCCAATGGTTGCGTCAAAGTCGCAAGAGTTGAGAACTTTCTCAATGTACTTTGTGCATCGCCCCTTGAAGAAACATGCAATATCAAGGAAGATCTCTCTTTGATAGTCCTCTAGTCCATCGTAACTTAACTTAAGAACACCATTGATAGTTTTGTCCGGACTTTTGGCAAGTTTATTCAATCCACTTCTCCACTCATGTTCTCTTCTACCATGTAGAAAAGAGCCCAATACCTCAAGTGCTAAAGGAAGTCCTTTAGCATAAAGCAAAGCACTATCCACAAGATCCCTTGGTAATACTATTTTGTCATTTCTTGAAAAGGCATGCTTATTGAAAAGTTCAAGAGCTTCACAATTCTCTAGAGTTTGAACCTCATATATGTGATATTTATCTATTTCATGGGAAGTTAGTAGATGGCTATCTCTTGTAGTAATTATGATTCTGCTTCCTTCACCAAACCACTCACAATCCCCAGCTAAAGCATTTAACTGTTTTATGTCATTGACATTGTCAAGAATAAGGAGAATTTTTTTGCGGCAAAGTCTATATTGCATTAAATTGATACCTTCACTAACACTGGTCACTACTTTTCTTTTTCCAACTAATATAGCAGACAACAACTTTTCCTGCAAAGAAACTAAATCCTTGGAATCTCTTGAAGTTTCTCGAATATTTTCCAAAAAACACGAACTGTCAAATTGTCTAAAGAGAGCATTGTAAAGGGCCATGGCTAAAGTTGTCTTTCCTATACCTCCTTGTCCCCATAATCCTATCATAAGAACATCATTAGACTCGAGATTTAACATTGATTTCAGCTTGACCACACAGCGATGTATCCCAATTGGATGCTTAGCCACATGTAAGGGTGCTCGGTCTAGCTTTAGGGAGATCTCCTCCACAATTTCCTTTATGAGCCTTGCTTCATCTCTAACAAAAATCCAAAAAAGTAACTAACTCATTGATTTAGCAGTACAAAGACATGATAAAGTTTCAACAAGAAGCAGAAAAAAGACACATCATGTGATTCAGCATATAAAAAAATAAGAAACACAAAGAAGGGCGTCACATCTATTATCACTTACCCATCATTCAAGTCCCATCCGGATAAGC
The DNA here is from genome assembly GCA_014858505.1 of Corymbia citriodora subsp. variegata. Taxonomy (NCBI): domain Eukaryota; kingdom Viridiplantae; phylum Streptophyta; class Magnoliopsida; order Myrtales; family Myrtaceae; genus Corymbia; species Corymbia citriodora. Next base: position 51,019 of record MU089974.1, read on the forward strand.
TACCCACATTAAAGAGAGCCTCCTTCCATCTCTTCACTGTCACGCCCCGACTCTCGAGCTCGCAGCAACCCCATTTCACTTGAGGTCTATCTGTACGATGTCTCAAGTATTGTCGTCGACCAATTCATTTTATCTTGTAATTATGCACATGCGGAAACGAACAACTCCTAAACTAAACAACATGGATAGCAACAACAGTAGCAGAGGAAAGACAAACACCATTTTATATATCTGAAAGTTAGCCGGCACACCAACAAATACATACATGCCTTACTATAGGCGACAAGCTAAGGCCTACTCAAAAAGAGACTGGCCTAGCTAACCAACACTGTACAAGTGTCTACTCGTTGGCCTCAAAGGGATCGCTCTCTTCGATCCTAGGGTACTGCATCATCTAGGGCCTAAAAATGTTAACCACGACAGGTTGAGATAAACTCAGCAAGTTAAAGTCCTAAGCTCGGGTTAGGAACTTCGCTTGCCTCGGGAGTTTAACATACAACCTAATACAGCAATCAGTGCAATACCACCTCAGATAAATAACCACAAAAGACAGTTTAATACATAGGTGCAATCACAGGCGACCCTACCTGGCCTTGGCACACGCGACCTGCAGAAACTGTCATTTAATCCATCACGACATTAAGAGCATGCGAATAATCAGAACATCTCACACAACTTTCTCATGCCTCACATCCACACATATACTCCAATTATTAATGCCCCCTCCTAGGCCAACGGCACAACCTTATGATTGGCAGTTTCTAGCTAAACCAGCTTCGTCCTCTTTACCTCGAGCCACGGCGACGTCAGGGGTCATCCCTTCCCTCTGACGGCATTCTCGAAGGAGCATAGGACCCACCCATTACCGCAATCCCGCAACTGACAGGAACATAGAACCCGCCCACTACCGCAGTCCCGTCACATGTCCCCCGTCAGGCATCCAACCGAAGTCAGGCGACCAAACGGCTATGGCACAACCCCATAAGGATTGGCGGTCTTTCGGCAACGCCGGGGTTCCCTCTCTTAATGTGATCATGCAACACATCATCAAGCAATTCATTATTGTCTTTACTTTTGCTTGGTCGTGAATGCAACATCGCTCATGCTCATGCGACATGCCATTTCAGATAACCCATGCAATATATCATGTGGTATCACTCCACAATTCCAAAATTCCAAATTCAACCAATCAGCATTCGATCACGCATTTCATCAATATTCACAAGTATAATTAACAATCGGCACTTCAGTAAATCATAACAACCAAGAACACATCAAAATAAGCCAAAAATTAGTTTATGCATGAACAGTGCCATGAACAATTTGTGAACAGTAATCCGTGAACAGTAAATTCATCCGAAATTAAATACATAAATAAAAATAAATAAACTTAACCATGGTTAACAAATTAACCTAACCATAGTTAATCTAACCTAACCATGATTAATTTTTAACCATAGTTACTTTAGAAACTAACTTAAGTTACTTTAATTAATTAACCTTAGTTATTTTAATACTAACTATAGTCAATTAACTAACCCTAGTCAGAATTAATTAACTAGAATAATTAATCAATCAACCTTAATTAATCACAAATACACAAATAGGCTAATTAACCCCTAAGCAACATTAACCCCTAAATAAGGATTAGGAAGTTAACTTACTTAGATCGAAAATCTAGCGACATCGGCGCGTAGAGGGGAATGAGGGCTACGAGGGGTAAGCTCGGGGATGGCAACGGATGACAAACGATGGTCGAAAAGGGCCAAAAACACTGTGTTCATGCGGAACTGACCAGCAGTGCGGAAAAGGCCGAAACGGGCGGTTCGGGGGGACTAGGGGCGACCGGGGGTGTGCGGCTGGCTTCCTAACTTCCAGGACTAACTTTGGGTGGTGGTGGAGGCTCCGGTGACTATGGCAAGGCTGTTTTCCGGCTGGAAAACAGTAAAGACAGCAAGAAACAGCAAAAATGGAAGAGAAAAGGAAGAGAAAAAGGGAGAGAGAGTGAGGGCTGGCTGGAGCACGAATTTTGGGGGAGAAAGAGGAGAGAGAAGGAGCTGCTGGAGACTAGGATAAGGCCAAGGCAAGTGGGCAAGTCCACTTGCTTAAAGAACCAATCAAAACAAAGCAAAACAAAGCATAAACAAAGGCCACTTGGGCACAAAAGCAAAAGGCCAAAGAGAGAGGCCCATGGGCTGGAAATGGAGGGGAACTTGGGTCAACTTGGGCCCCTCTTGGGCTAGGTTGAATGGGTGTAAGGCCTATTGGGCCGCCGGTCTTGGGCCGGCCCACCCGCAGGCCCGAAACCCGGTCCAATTTTTCCTTTTTCCAACACTTCCGTGTCCAACGGAAAATTCCAAAATAAATGAGGCGATGTCCAAATATATAGTCCTGATATCATTGAGAAGTCAGTTCCCAAAATCGGATTAAAAATCGGGGCCAAATTGAGTCGATTGCAACCATAGTACAATTTGGATTATCGGGCGCCCTTTTAGGACTTTCCTCACTTTTGACCCATGGTCAATCGTTCTTTGATCCACGTTAAAGTCAATTCTCGAGTCAGGGACGTCCCTCGATTATCGTGTGATCCCAGGGGTTCAATTGATAATCCCGAGTACTAGATGAAAAGGATTCGGTTTACCGTCGTTCGTAGTTCGTATCGAAGTCGTGCGGAGATCACCCGCAGATCGACTTCGTACTTCTGCCGAATCGATTTATTTCCGTTTCCTTAATAGTCTAGTACTTAGAGGATATTGTTCTCGCCCAGGTCCTCATGGTCGAAGGGTTCATTCCTGATCGAAATTGTGAGTCGTACGCGAATCATTTCCCATCGACGCGTCTCTGTAATCCATTATCCCACGAACACACAGTTCGAAAAATTTGTACTGACCAAGCCTTCAACTAATATTGCCCTTTTATAAAATCCTAAAATGGGATCGATTTTCAGGATGTTACAACTCTTCCCCTCTTATAGAAATTTCGTCCTCGAAATTTGAATTGATACTCTAATCCTCAAAAAGATAGGGGTGCTGACGCCTCATGACTTCTTTGTTTTCCCATGTAGCTCCCTCCGTACCATGACACTGCCAACTGACTTTGACCAGGGAGATTGTCTTGCTTCTCAGCACTTGTTCTTTCCGGTCCTCAATCCAAATTGGTCTCTCCACATACGACACCCTGTCGTCCACCTCTATCTCCTCAAAATTCAACACGTGCGTCGGGTCCAGCTCATATTTTCTTAACATCGACACGTGGAATACGTCATGCACTTGAGCAAGTCGAGGCGGTAGTGCAAAACAATAGGCTAAATTTCCAATCCTTTCTAGAATCTCAAACGGTCCGACGTACCTTGGGCTCAGTTTTCATTTCTTTCCAAATCACGATGTACCTTACATCGATAATACTTTAAGAAACACATGATAGCCCACTTGAAATTCCAATGACTTACGTCGTCTGTCCCTATAGCTCTTCTGTCTGCTCTGAGCCATCTTTAACCTTTCTTGAATCATCTTGATGGCGTCTAACGATTGTTGCACTAACTCTGGCCTTGTAATTTTCTGCTCGCCGACTTCGTCCCAACAAATTGGAGTCCTACACGATCTGCCATACAAAGCTTCGAATGGTACCATTTTGATACTCTGCTGATAACTGTTATTGTGCACAAATTCCACGAGGTGAAGTTGTTCCTTCCAACTTTTTTTAAAAAATCTAATACACAGGCTCTTGACATATTCTCCAAAGTCTGAATTGTTCTCTCTGATTGACCGTCTATCTGAAGATGGTAAGCCGTACTGAACTGCAGCTTTGTTCTCATTGAAGTTTGTAGACTCTTCCAAAATACAGCCGTAAATCTGGGGTCTCGATCTGAAGTAATCATCACTGGTACCCTATGTAGATGAATAACCTGTCGCATGTACAACTCTACATACTTTTCCAAAGTGAAGTCCTTGCATACGGCGATGAAGTGAGCCGACTTCGTCAATCGGTCCACTATAACCCAAATCGCATCATTACCCCGCTGACTTCTTGGTAATCCCGTCACGAAGTCCATCATGATGTGCTCCCATTTCCATTCAGGGATTTCAAGAGGTTGCAATAACCCTTCTGGCTTGCAATGCTACGCTTTCACTTGTTGGCAAGTTAAACACTTCACCATATGCTTGGCGATGTCGATTTTCATACCGTTCCACTAATAATACTGTCGCAAATTCTGATACATCTTCGTACTGCCTGGATGCACACTATAGTCGCTACGATACGCTTTGGATAACAACCTCTCCTTAATTTCAATGTCACTTGGTACACATTACCGTCCACGGAATTTCAAGATCCCATCCTCGGATACTTGAAAATCCGACTTTCTCTTGGTCGCGTCCATTTGTAGAATCTTTTGGACCTCAGCATCCAAAGGTTATATTGTTTTAATCTTGGCTTGAATTTCAGGTTCGATCCTAAAGGTAGCCATTAAACTTGAAAGATGACATACCTCGAGCCTGAATTTTGAATCACAGATTTCCTCCAACAGAATCTATTCCTAAAACATCCAGTCAGCTGATGCTTAAGCTCTTGGAAACTACGCTCACACTTATCCGTCCACTCAAATTCTTACGTCCTTCATTAACCTTCGAATTAAAGGCATAGCCATCGTAGAGAACCTTTCTACGAATCATCTGTAATAATTTGTCCAATTTAGAAAACTTCAAACCTCTGTCACCATCATAAGTCTTGGCCAATTCATCACTGCCTTAATCTTGATGGATCCATAGAAATTCTCTCGTCCAAAATCATACGGCCAACAAACAATGCGAGTAAACCCAAACTCACATGTATTAAACTTGGTATACTGTTTATGCTCTCCAATAGTTTATAGCACTATCCTCAAGTGTTGTTCGTGTTCCTCTGAATTCCTCGAATATCCAAATATATCGCTCACGAACACAATTAAGAATCAATCCAAATATGCCTTAATCAGTCAATCCATCAAATCCATAAAAGCAACTGGCACATTAGTTAATCCAAACGACAGTACAGTAATTTTGTAGCAATCACATCGCACACAATATGTCATCTTCAATTTATCCTTCTTTTTAAATCGTCAACTACTAATAGCCCATCCTTGGGTCTATCTTGGAACATATTGAAGCTCTTTGAAGTGGGCCAAACAAATCATCCATCCTTGGTAATGGATACTTGCTCATGACCGTCCCTTGGTAAAACTGCCACTAATCGATGCAAAAGTGCAACGATCCATCCTTAATTCCTCAACTAACAAATTAACCACAATCATCCTATAACCTTAGGAACCTTCATCCAATAAACGAGTTACTTCCAATGACAAATTCAAAGGGATCAAGAGTCCTCCTTGACTCCAGTAAACTCGAAACGAACCCCACTTAATGGGTTAAACTGGATTGCCTTCCAATAGCAATCCATTGTAACTCAATACTTAGTAAACCAATACATTCCAACGATCACATCGAAATCGTACATTTCCAACACAATTAAATCGATCGATTCCTTTTGATCACCAACGACTATCGTACAATCTGAACATCCTTTTACATACAACCTAGTCCTTTAACTGGGTCCACCTGTTAAGAATTTCTTCCAACGATTTTGGTCTTAACCTTACCAACTTAACGAAGTGTTCTGCCAAACACAAATGCGTAGCTCAAAAACCCAATTAATGCATAAGCAACATGATCACACTGGAAGTTGTACCAATAGTCACAGCCTTTGAATCCAACACTTGGCATTCCAATTATACAGTGATCTTCCCTAATACCATTCCTTCTATCATCAGCTTTTTCCCAAGCCAATGATTAACCATATAATGCAAATCACAATCCAGATGTAGTTATTTATTCTACCACGTCCTTTTTCTTAACAAATAGGACTGGCGCTTCCCAAGGCGATACACTTAGGCGGATAAAACCTTATCCAAAAATTCCTACATTTGCACCTTCAATTCCTTCAATTCTGACAACACCATCCTGTAAGATGCTTTCGAGATTGGTTCCGTCCTAGGAGCCAACTCGATCACGAACTCTGTCTCTCTGGCCGGGGGTAGTCCTAGTAATTCATTTGGAAAGACATCAGGATAATCTCGTATTACCACGATGTCCTCCAGGTTCGGTCCCTCATTCGACGTATCACTCACAGACGCCAAATAACCTCGACATCATGACCCCCAACAACCTGGTTACTTCCAAAGAAGAAATCAAGGGAATCGAGGACCCACCTCGGCTCCCTACAAACTGAAAACTACTAGCTCCAGTCAGATTAAACTCCTTGCTTGCACCGTCCTCCTCCTCAGACCCCTCTGACTTGGGATCCTCAAACTAGGGGTACCCTGATCTAGACTGCTCATTTTGCAGGACTCTCCTAGCCTGTGTTCCAATTCCCCCACACGGAATTAGAAAATGAGACAACCCTACAACAAAGGACCATGAAAGATCCTGCAGTCAATCACATGCAAGCAAAGAAATTGTATTTCCTACTAACTATCCCCACGCACCAACACAAGACTCATTGCACCTTATCACTCCATCAGCCAACCAGGCTCTAATACCAAAATCGACGGGGTGTCACACCTTGACTCTCGAGCTTGTGGCAACCCCATTTCACTTGAGGTCTATCTGTACGACGTCCCAAGTACTGTCGTTGACTAATTCATTTTATCTTATAATTATGCATATGTGGAAACGAACAACTCCCAAACCAAACAACAGGGATAGCAACAACAGCAGCAGAGGAAAGACAAACACCATTTTATATATCTGAAGGTTAGTCGGCACACCAGCAAATACATACATGCCTTACTATAGGTGACAAGCTAAGGCCTACTCAAAAAGAGACTGGCTTGGCTAACCCAACACTGTACAAGTGTCTACTCGCTGGCCTCAGAGGAATCGCTCTCTTCGATCCTAGGGTACTGCATCATCTAGGGCCTGAAAATGTTAACCACGACCGGTTGAGATAAACTCAGCAAGTTAAAGTCCTAAGCCTGGGTTAGGAACTTTGCTCGCCTCGGGAGTTTAACATACAACCTAATACAGCAATCAATGCAATACCACATCAGATAAATAACCACAAAAGACAGTTTAATACACAGGTGCAATCACAGGCGACCCTACCTGGCCTTGGCACACGCGACCTGCAGAAACTGTCATTTAATCCATCACGACATTAAGAGCATGCGAATAATCAGAACATCTCACACAACTTTCTCATGCTTCACATCCACACATATGCTCCGATTATTAACGTCCCCTCCTGGGCCAACGGCACAACCTTATGGTTGGCGGTTCCTGGCTAAACTAGCTTCGTCCTCTTTACCTCGAGCCACGGCGACGTCAAGGGTCATCCCTTCCCTTTGACGGCATTCCCGAAGGAGCACAGGACCCACCTACTACCGTAGTCCCGCAACTGACAGGAACATAGGACCCGCCCACTACCGTAGTCCCGTCACATGTCCCCCGTCAGGCATCCGACCGAAGTCAGGCGACCAAACGGCCACGGCACAACCCCATAAGGATTGGCGGTCTTCCGGCAACGCCGGGGTTCCCTCTCTTAATGTGATCATGCAACACATCATCAAGCAATTCATTATTGTCTTTGCTTTTGCTTGGTCATGAATGCAACATCGCTCATGCTAATGCGACATGCCATTTCAGATAACCCACGCAATATGTCATGTGGTATCACTTCACAATTCCAAAATTCCAAATTCAACCAATCAGCATTCGATCACGCATTTCATCAATATTCACAAGTATAATTAACAATCGGCACTTCAATAAATCATAACAACCAAGAACACATCAAAATAAGCCAAAAATTAGCTTCTGCATGAGCAGTGCCGTGAACAGTAATCTGTGAATAGTAATCCGTAAATAGTAAATTTGTCCGAAATTAAATAAATAAATAAAAATAAATAAACTTAACCATGGTTAACAAATTAACCTAACCATAGTTAATCTAACCTAACCATGATTAATTTTTAACCATAGTTACTTTAGAAACTAACTTTAGTTACTTTAATTAATTAACCTTAGTTACTTTAATACTAACTATGGTCAATTAACTAACCCTAGTAAGAATTAATTAACCAGAATAATTAACCAATCAACCTTAATTAATCACAAATACACAAATAGACTAATTAACCCCTAAGCAACATTAACCCCTAAACAAGGATTAGGAAGTTAACTTACTTGTATCAAAAATCTGGCGACACCGGCGCATAGAGGGGAACGAGGGCTACGAGGGGTAAGCTCGGGGATGTCAATGGATGACAAATAGTGGCCGAAACGGGCCAAAAACACTGCTGGTTACTGTTCACGCGGAGCTGACCAGTAGTGTGGAAAATGCCGAAACGGGCGGTTCGGGGCGACCAGGGGCGACCGGGGGTGTGCGGCTGGCTTCCTAACTTCCAGGACTACACTTTGGGTGGTGGTGGTGGCTCCAGTGGCTGCGGCAAGGCTGTTTTCCGGCTGGAAAACAGTAAAGACAGCAAGAAACAACAAAAATGGAAGAGAAAAGGAAGAGAAAAAGGGAGAGAGAGTGAGGGCTGGCTGGAGCACGAATTTTGGGGGAGAAAGAGGAGAGAGAAGGAGCTGCTGGAGACTAGGATAAGGCCAAGGCAAGTGGGCAAGTCCACTTGCTTGAAGAACCAATCAAAACAAAGCAAAACAAAGCATAAACAAAGGCCACTTGGGCACAAAAGCAAAAGGCCAAAGAGAGAGGCCCATGGGCTGGAAATGGAGGGGAACTTGGGTCAACTTGGGCCCCTCTTGGGCTAGGCTGAATGGGTGCAAGGCCCATTGGGCCGCCAGTCTTGGGCCAGCCCACCCGCGGGCCCGAAACCCGATCTAATTTTTTCTTTTTCCGACACTTCCGTGTCCAACGGAAAATTCCAAAATAAATGAGGCGATGTCCAAATATATAGTCCTGACATCACTGAGAAGTCGGTTCCCAAAATTGGATTAAAAATCGGGGCCAAATTGAGTCGATTGCGACCGTAGTACAATTTGGATTATCGGGCGCCCTTTTAGGACTTTCCTCACTTTTGACCCATGGTCAATCATTCTTTGATCCACGTTAACGTCAATTCTCGAGTCAGGGACGTCCCTCGATTTTCGTGTGATCCCGGGGGCTCAATTGATAATCTCAAGTACCATATGAAAAGGATTTGGTTTACCGTCGTTCGTAGTTCGTATCGAAGTCGTGCGGAAATCACTTGCAGATCGACTTCGTACTTCTGTCGAATCAATTTATTTCCATTTCCTTAATAGTCTAGTACTTAGAGGATATCCTTCCCACCCAGGTCCTCATGGTCGAAGGGTTCGTTTATGATCGAAATTACGAGTCGTACGCGAATCATTTCCTATTGACGCGTCTCTGTAATCCATTATCCCACGAACACACAGTTCGGAAAATTTATACTGACCAGGCCTTCGACTAATATTGCCCTTTTATAAAATCCTAAAATGGGGTTGATTTTCAGGATGTTACATTCACTTTCTCGGAATTCTTCCCGAATTTGGACTCATGCTCAGCCATAGCTCTCCCATAACTCTTTATCCCCCTTCTTACTTCTCTTGGTTCTACTTTGTAAAACACTGGCATCACAACTAGGTCCTTTTGTGCCTTGCACTCCATGATTTTTGCCACCTCTTCCAAACACCACGGTGAAGAAGCATAGTCCTCGGAGAAAACAATGATTGCAACTTGTGATTCCTCAATCACTTTCATAAGCGCCGGTGATATTTGCTCTCCTTTTCTCAGCTCCTCACTGTCGATAAAAGTGAATAAACCATTCTGGTCTAGAGCCATGTAGAGATGATTGAGGAAGTTCTTGTGAATGTCGATGCCTCTGAAACTCAAGAAGACATCGTAATTCAGACATCGTAATTCCTCTTACGTTTCAAAGAAGAAGAAGAAGCAGCCATTAGAATTTGGCAAAACAAGGCAGGTGCTGTTATGTTTGCTTGGAATTTTGGAAGATGAAGATGCTGAAGGTTGAAGGGAGATCGTATAAAATAAGCTACTCCATAGGCTCCCCAGTAAATTACTTGGCTGTGGCTTCCTGGAAATGGCGTTCGCAAACTATGAGATTTAGTTGCCCATTGGATCGCCTACTAAATATTCTCAGCATATTCTATCTCCTCCACAATACCTATCATGAAAAGGTCAGCAATGAGCAAAGGAGTTGCCTAAGGTTTGGTGGAGCTTGTTCAGCACTTGATCTTATCGGCATATAGACGCAAGCCTAATATAATTAGGTCTTTTAATAAATAACTGTGAGCATCAGGCGGCTGAAGGTGTTAGACAATTTGCACGTATAATTCACATTTGCCACGTTAGTTAGACGTCTAATGGACACTAAACTTTTGTTAATGTTCAATTTATAATCAATTGAATTCGTAATGAATTTGACGTCGACATAAAATAAAATTATTACCACCTTACTTCATCCGATCCCAATTGGAGGCTAGTTTTCTAATTGATTTATCGATTGATTGGCTACGGGGAAAGACAGCCTTTTAAAACTGTTGGAATCGGAGGCTAGTTTTCTGCCCTCATCTTCTCTGTCCGTCTTGCTCCCCTCAAAGAGAAGGCGCGCACATTGAATTCTAATAAAAATAATGGTCTTTAGTCCATTGGTATTGCTTTCTCTTAAATGGAAAGCAAAGAATTCCCATTGGCTCCCAGTAAAATACTTCGTTGAGGCGTCATTCGCAACACCCCGAATTTGTCTCTTTTTTTTATATTTATTCTGCTGGCGCTTTTGCTTCGAAAGTTGGCCTATCATTTTTTCTTTAAAGTGACCGAAAAGTGAAAGAATCCGATTCGAATTCAAGAAGAACGTCGCCACAGATCAAAGTACAAACGAACGAACCACGATCCAAATTCTAGCAGTGAAATCTATTGTCGGTTTATTGCCAGAATCTCTGTTCCAGCGTCCTAATACGCAACACACATAAATTCACAATAACAACCAAAAAGACATTGTAATTCCTCTTACATTTCAAAGAAGAAGAAGAAGTGGCCATTAGAATTTGGCAAAACAAGTCAGGTGCTGTTGTGTTTGCTTGGAATTTTGGAAAATGAAGGTGCTGAAGGTTGAAAGGAGATCGTATAAAATTGTTGGATATATTGTTAATATAATACAAATAATATATGTTCACATACAAGCCCAATAGGTAAAATCATGGTTATTTGGGCCCATATGGGCTGAAGCCCAATAATTTGCATATATATAAACTCTAAGGTTTAACGCTGGAGATAACACTGTTGAGCATTCCAAACTTGACGTCTCTTGGTGTAATACTTCAAGTAACCAAAAGGTTTTCTTCTCTCTCAAACCTATAGCCTTCAACATTCTTGAAGTATTAGCTTTGTGTGTCAGATTTGAGCGAGTAAGATGTCTTCTTGAAGATTTCATCAAGACGAATTCACATGTATAATCTACTTTCAATTTCGACAATGGTATTGGGCAAGATCTGAGTTTGAAGATTCGGGTGACCGAAATCTTTGATTCAAAAGACCTAAAAATTATAGCCAATTTTAGAGGGTAAAACCACTTGGGCTTTATTCTACTCGTTGATATGAATGTTTTGAGTGGTCACTCGCGTCGATTGGAGGTTGGACAAAGAAGTTACGGCACCCGGAAGTTTCCATTGGAATTTTCAGCGAATTTTCAGCGAATTTCATGAATTTTGGTGACAAAATTTCCAGCAAATTTTGGCGAAAGGGGCAGTCCATCTTAAGGTTTTTGGGCACTCCAGATCTGTTTTTGGGGTTTGTTTTGGCAAGCGGTTTGATGAAGGTTAAGAGAGTTATTCAACTTTGTGGTTCCAAAGACTTCAAGGTGCACTCTTTCTAACACTTTACTCTGATTAAAATGGCAAAGCGCAATTCTTATGATATTGTAAAGTTGCAATCTCTTGATGTTACCGAGTTCCATAGATGGAAATTACATGTTCAATTTGGCACGAAAGAACGTGAGATATTCTATATTGTGTTAAGTGATTTTGCATCTACCATTGAAGATGTAGATGAATATCAATGGAACAAAGATGAAGATTTTTGTAGAGATTACTTAATGAATTCTCTAAATCCTAATCTGGCTATGACTTATAGTGAAAATAAGACATCGAAAGAGATATGGGATCACTTGAATGCTCAGTTCCAAAAACAAAAGGGGCTCTCTAAAACTCTCTTAGCGGAGAAATTCTGACTTTAAATTCACTATGATTAAATTCACTATGAATTCGAGCATTATCTCTCAATTAGTTGAATTTGAGAACATGAGGAACAAGCTGAAAGATGATAACTCTGATATGTCCGATAATCTCTTTGTCGGTCTTGTGTTGAGCAAGTTACCAATTGAATGGAGTTCTTTCAAGACTGAAATGCACAAACTGAAGGCACAGATGGGACTAGATGAATTAAAGAGGCATATTCACATTGAGGATCAAAATGTTACTAGAAAGAGTTTGGAACAAGTAGGACAATAACAGTCAGTTGTCAACTTAGTTTCACACTCCAATAAACTTTAGAAAAGGTTCAAGTCACCAAAAGGTGAATCCTCTTTACAGTTAGAGGCCAAAAAGACTATCTCCAAAAGGAAGAAGAATGGCAAGTGCCATAACTGTGGAAAGTGGGGTCACTGGGCAACAGAGTGTAAGTTACCAAAGAAGCCAAAGAATGACACACCACAAAATAAGACTAATATGCTAATTAGTGAATCTGAGCCTCGAGCTTTCATTGGAATGATAAGGTCAGCGTCTCTTCTGAGTGGTGGTTGGACAGTGGCGCTACTTGTCATGCTACAAATGACAAGAACTTACTCACTGAGATCACATAAGTAAAAGACACTATGGAAAATTGCAATGATGGTGAGGCAGATGTGACTTATGCTAGAACTGCAAACTTGATGCTTTCTTCAGGTAAATTACTAACTCTGAAACATGTTAGAGTAGTACCTTTACTTAAAAAGAATTTGATATCTATGAGTTTATTTAATAAAACTGGTATGTCTTTTTTAACTATAAATGGTAAAGTAACTTTATTTGTTAACTCATGTTATTTCAGTTGTGCATTCATGGTCAATGGTATATATAGGTTGAGTTTAAATACTGATAGCATGAACTATGTGAATTCTACTTTGATTAATCCAAAGTTGCTACACAATAGACTTGGACATGTGAATTACAGGAAAATGCAACATCTGGCTAGAACTCACAACATTCCATGAGATACTTCTATTCAATTTGACAAATGTGAAGTGTGTGCACAGGCTAAGATCACTAGAAAACCCTTTAAATTGGTTTCTAAAAGCACACAACTTCTTGAATTAATACATCCTGACATTTGTGACTTTAGAAATTACATTACTAGAGGTGGTCGAAAGTATCTAATAACATTTATAGACGATTTTTCTAGATATTGTCATGTCTATTTGTTGAAATCGAAAGATGAGGCTTTTGAAAAATTTAAGATTTTCAAATCTAGAGTAGAAAATCAACTCAACTTGAAAATTAAGAAGTTTAGGAGTGATAAAGGAGGAGAATATATAATGACAAGGTTCAAAGAATTTTGTACTTCAGAAGGTATAACACTTGAAACCACTGCTCCTTATTCACCCCAATCAAGTGGTGTTGCCAAGCGTAAGAATGTATCGTTAACTGAAATGTTAAACTCTATGTTACTTATAGCTAGCATGCCTTCTTCCTATTGGGGAGAAGCAATTCTAACTACTAATCACATCTTGAACAGGTTACCGCACTCTAAGTTGTCTATGACACCTTTTGAGATATAGCATAAGCGCCCTTGTAGATATAATATTCTTAAACCTTGGGGCTGTATTGCTTATGTAAGCATACAAGATCCTAAGAGACCTAAGATGGGACCTAGAACTATTACTTGTGTATATTTATGTAGTGCAAAAGATAGTGCCGCAAATAGGTTTTTAGATCATCTACTAACACAGTGATAGAATCTAGAGATGTAGTGTTATTCGAAAACAAGTTTCTCAGAGATCAAGGCTTGAATGTTTCAGGATCTATAGATATGATTTCGAAATCTCCTATAGAATCTGAAGCAGGCTCTTCTAACACTAATTCAACACAGCTGGCTATTTAACAATTTTCAGCTAGAGTATCTACAAAAGAGAGATTTTCCAAAAGTTTTGGTGAGGACTTTATTACTTACCATCTTGAGGATGATCCATTCTCCTATTAGAAAGTAATGAGATCTAGGGAATCCTTATTGTGGGCAGAAGCCATAGATGATGAAATGAGCTCTCTGTTGTAAAACCACACTTGGCAGCTAGTAAATTGCCAAAAGGGACTAAGACTATAGGCTGTAAATGGGTATTGAAAAAGAAACTGAATAGTGATGGATCAATAGCCAGATACAAAGCACGTTTAGTAGCTAAAGGCTATAAACAACAGAGTGGAATAGATTATTTTGATGTTTATTCACCTGTGTGTCATCTATCAACTATAAGAATACTTCTTGCTTTGGCATCTATTGAACACTTTGTAGTACATCAAATAGATGTAAAAATAGCTTTCTTAAATGGGGAGTTAAATGAGGAAATTTACATGGAACAACCGGAAGGATATGTTATGAAAGGTCTTGAGAACAAAGTTTGTAAATTGAACAAATTCTTGTATGGTCTTAAGCAAGCACCTAAGATGTTGCATCTTAAATTTGATAAAGTGGTAAAGAGTTATGGCTTTCAGTCTAGTTATTCAGATAAATGCCTTTACCATCATTTTATGTCAAATAAGATAGTCATCATTTGCTTGTATGTTGATGACATGTTAATTGAAACCATTCTGTAGTGAGTGACGTGAAAGCAACTTTAGCTAGAGAATTTGACATGAAAGATCTTCGTATTGCTAATACTATTCTTGGCATGAAAGTAAGCTTTAAACAGCAAGTCATCTCCCTTAGCCAGACTTATTATATTAAGCAGCTACTTTCTACATGAGGATACGATAAGTGTAAACCGAGTGAGACATCATATGATTATAATAATAGACTAAGTCCTAATGAAGGAACCGGTGTGGATCAGTTAAAGTACTCAAAACTAATTGGTAATCTCATGTATGCTATGAGTTGCACTAGACCCGACATAACCTTTACAGTTGGTATGTTAAGTCGTTTCACTAGTAATTATAGTAAAGAGCATTAGAATGCCTTTAATAGGCTAATGAAATACCTTAAAGGTACTAACGATTATGCTCTCTATTATTCTGGTTGTCATCCAACTGTAGATGGATATTATGATGCCTCATGGTATTCAGATATTGGAAATAATAAGTCCACTAGTGGATATATATTCACTTTGGATGAAGCTGTTATTACTTAGAAATCCAAATGACATACTTGTATTGCATTGTCGTCTATGGAATCAAAAATTTTTTGCATTAGTCTCAACTGGTGAAGAGGCCGAATGGATAAAGAATTTGATTATGGATATTTCTTTGACTTGGCTAAAGATTAATTCTTTAAGCCTATTCTGTGATAATCAAACAACTATCCAAGTCGTCAAGAATGCTCTTTTTAATTCAAAGTGAACACATGTGAGACTGAGACATGCGTTGTTGAATTATCTAAGAGAACAAGGGATTATCACTTTGATCGATGTGAGATCGAAGGATAACATAGCCGATACTCTTACTAAAGGTATGCCTAAAGATTGATTATTCAAAACAGTGGGGAAATGGGGTTAAAGACTATATAGGCAAGTCTTAATTACCATTTACTTATCTTCTAATTATGTGTTTTGAATTATTGAATCTTCATTTATTGGTCACAATGATAAGCACAATTTATATGTTTCATCGATGTTCACAATTGCTGACTAATTTGAAAAGGGTGAGTTATCTCATTCCAAACTTGATGAAGATAACTTTAACCTAATTCAAATGTTCTATTAGAGGAGTTTGTGTCATTCCAAACTTGATGATACAATTCAACTAAGTTGGACTATCCTTTTGGTTAAATAATCTCATTTCAGACTTGATGCTAGATTATTTGACTTTAAGGAATCAGTAACTGTGGCATTCCAAATTGAAACATAGAAATAATTGTTTACATAAGAAGCCCATTGGTCTTGTTCTTAATTGAAACTTGATATTATATGACTAGGTCATTATAAGTGACTTGACTATTGGTTCTATTCTTTGAAACTAGACAATAGTTATTCCCTTACAAACAAACTTATGTTAATGGCTCTTTGTAAATTACATTGTTTAGGCCTTGTTCATAATTTATGAAACTGGCTTGATGCTTATGAACATGATATTATTATGCTTTATGACATCAGTATATGTTCTTCTCTGCCTGATGGAATGGTGCTAAGCTTTTATTCGAATGATTGAATTCATGATAATATGAAATTCATATTTGACATTCTATAAGGGATGACAGAGATGGAGGAGAGCTTCATGAGTGGGATCTTGACCAGGATGACCTACTTGATGAATGAATATATATATTAATTAGAGCTTGTGGGGACTTGACAGTTTACCTGCTATTGCCTATTTTTGATGGAGTCTATTTATTTGAGACTTGCATTGTGTTATTTCAATTTTGTGAACATTATTATGCTTATTTCTTATATTTGTAAGGCCTTGGACTATTTTGACTGGCCTACTTATAATTGATTATTCTGCATATATTGGTTGTGAACCGAGTTTGAGATTTATTTTGGGTGTTAGGATTTGGATGAGTTTATACTGAATCTAAAATTCCTAATACTAATTTTGATTTGATGATCTCAGAATAACTTCATGATAATGATGATTTATTTATTTGGATTGCAAATGATAATTGAGTTTAATACTTTATTGTCGAAAAAGAAAAAAGAACTCGTTGACTGATCTAAGTTGATTGTCTTGAACTGAATGTGGATGATTCCTCTTTGTTTGAACATTACACTGATCACCGTATTTGATTGTGCTGTATGGTGAACATAGGAGGAGATTGTTAGATATATTGTTAATATAATCTAAATAATATGTTTACATATAAGCCCAATAGGTAAAAGCATGGTTATTTGGGCTCATATGGGTTGGAGCCCAATAACTTGCATATATATAAACTTTAGGGTTTCCTATGCTGAAGGTAATACTGTTGAGTATTCTAAACTTGACGTCTCTTGGTATAATACTTCAAGTAACCAAAATGCTTTATTCTCTCTCAAACCTATAACCTCCAACAAAAATAAGCTACTCCATAGGCTCCACAATAAATTACTTGGCTATGGCTTTCAGGAAATGGTGTTCGCAAACTATGAGATTTAGTTGCCCATTGGATCTTTTCAGCATATTCTACCCAGGGCCAGAGGCATGACTTTGTTATTCATGGGTCAACAAAGAATATTAATTTAATTTTCAGCTTCTTGAGCAAAGCAGATGAGTGGGGCGAGGAAGGAAACTGGGGAGTTGGAGGCGGTGAGGCCTGGTGGGCTCTACGAACAAATGTCGCTGGCGTTATTTTTTGGATACTTACTATTTTGGTGGCTAAAATTCGCATGATTTTTAGCTATGCCTTTCATGATTTGCTTACTAGAGATAGATCAGTATCCAATGGGAATGGAGAAAATCCAAATTTATAGGGCAGGCCTATTTAACTCGAGAGAATAGTTTTGACATGTAAATCAATTGTACTATTCTACACAACATTACTTATGAAAATACGATAGATACCTGTGCTGATTTCATAAAAGGGTTTCGATTGGAGTACATCCCCACCAACAATTGGTTCTTATGCATTAGGCATTCTAGTTACAAATTTGATAACGGTTACCTTTTCCTTTCATAGCTTAGACATGAAAATAGATCAAGCTTTTTGTTCAGTTGAAAATAATGAGGTTGGTTCTAATGTATAAATTCAAAGAAATGAGAAATTTTCTAGAATGCTCTCAAAAGATTAATTGGTACCCCCAACAGCTTATTTCCTATTACTTTGGAGCAAAGGTTTTTCCGTTTGAGTACAGACTTTTTCAAAGTATTTGCCCCTTTCATTATCACCTTCTGATTCAGATCGCTTAGTCTTGGAGATCGATGCATCAAATGAATGCTGGGGAGCAGTACCAAAAAATAAATAAAGAAAACCCGAACACTACTGTAGATATTGGTCTGCTACTTTTAAATGGGATGAACAAAGGAAGTGCTTGCCATGGAAAATTGTATAATAAATTTTACATCTTCTTAGCCCCAGAAAGGTTTGTGGTAAGCTGACCTGAATATGTCGAAAGATTCATGGGTCTGAATCTGAAAGAAGCTAAGCAAACTAGGCTTCTCATATTATAAGAACGGTTAAGTTATTACAAATTTGACATAGAATATATTTCTTCAGCTAAAATTGTGTCTTAATTGCTTCTCTTTCTCATAAATTGTCTTGTTGTGTAGATAGATCCTGTAGCGAAAAGAAAAAAATTCGAGTGTTTATACCACAGTGACCATAATTTGAAGTTTCTATGGTATTTGCCAAAAAAATTGGCTGTTAAGAATATTTCGTTTGGCTTTAAAAAAAAAAAAATCGCCTTAGAAATATACATCGCAAGGAAGGGCAAAACTGGAAAATTAGGGGGTATCTAATTGGAATATTCTCAACTTGTAACGGTGCCAAAGGGTTAGTACCTCTGCTCCCCCTCTGCCTTCGCCACTGCCCCACGGCCGCCGTCATCTCGTTCCCCCGTCCCTCACGTCCCCGCCGCGCCACCTTGGCGCATCGGTCACCTTCGTGTGTCCTAGTGGTTGTCTCAGCTCTCTTTCTCTGTTTTTGTCCCGTCTCAACCGTCGTCGCCAGCCTCAGACGACCGTCGCCGGCGGCTAGCGACCGTCGACCCGGGCTTTGACACCCTTGGCCTGGGGTCACGAGCCTAGATTCGTCAAAGCCTCTTGACACGGAGAGGGGCTGAGGTGACACGGCTGGGCCGGCGTGGGGAAGTGAGCACTCGGGCGGCAGCGTGTCAAGAATTAGCGGAGGCTCGGAGAAGACGAACGGCTCGCGCACGGTGCTCTAGTTCGTGTGCTCTGTGCTGTGTCTGATGAGGGTGTGCTTGCGTTTGAGAGAGAGAGAGAGAGGAGGGAAGGGAGAGAGTTTCTCACGTACCCATCAGTAAAATGCCACCCATTCAAATTACCAGCTTTGAAAAGAGCTTCTTTCCATCTCTTTATTTTCTTTGAATCCTTCCAGAACTTGACCTCATACTTAGTCATAGCTTTTTCGTAGCTATTTCTTGGTGTTCTCACTTCTCTAGGTTCCAATTTGTAAAACACCGAAAAGACCTTGAGGTGTGTTTGCTCCCTGCACTCCATGATTTTCACCAACTCTTCCAAATGCCACGTCGAAAAGGCATAGTTCTAAGAGAAAACGACAATGGCAATCTGCGAGTCCTCAGTTGCCTTCTTGAGCTCGGTCAACATATGCTCTCCCTTCCTCAATTCTTCATCGTCCTTGTAAGTGTATATTCCTACCCTGTTTAAAGCTGTGTAGAGATGACCGAGGAAGTTATTGTGGATGTCCGGGCCTCTAAAACTCAGGAAGACATGATAACTCTTTCTGGACTTGGAGGAGGAAGAAGAAGCCATTAGAATTGAGGTAGAGAAAAGGTCAGCAATGGGCAAAGGAATTGCCTAAGGTTTGGTGTAGCTTGTTTACCACTTGATCTTATCGGCATATGGACGCAAACTGAATATAATTAGGTCACTTAATAATATAACTGCGGGCATCAGGCGGCTGAAGGTGTTAGACAATTTGCCCGTATAAATCACATTTGGCCACGTTAGTTAGACGTCTAATGGACACTACACTTTTGTTAATGTTCAATTTATAATCAATTGAATTCGTAATGAATTTGACGTCAACATAAAATAAAATTATTACCACCTTACTTCATCCGATCCCAATTGGAGGCTAGTCTTCTAATTGATTTATCGATTGATAGGCTATGGGGAAAGACTGCCTTCTAAAACTGTTGAAATCGGAGGCTAGTTTTCTGCCCTCATCTTCTCTGCCTGTCTTGCTCCTTCCGAAGAGAAGGCGCGCGCATTGAATTCTAATAAAAAGAACGTTCTTTAGCCCTTTGATTTTGCTTTCTCTTAAATGGAAAGCAAAGAATTCCCATTGGCTCCCAATAAAATACTTTGCTGAGGCGTCATTCCGAGTTTGCCTTACTTTTCTTTCTGTTTTTTGAAAGGCGCTTTTGCTTCAAAAGCCGGCCTATCGTTTTCTCTTTAAAGTGACCAAACAGTGAAAGAATCCGATTTGAATTCCAGAAGAACATCGCCACAGATTAATGTACAAACAAACGAACCACAATCCAAATTCTAGCTGTGAAATCTGTTGTCGGTTCATCCCCAGAATCTCCGATCTGGCATCCTGATATGCAACACACAAACTCACAATCGCAACCAATGAAGAAGCTAGCTCAAATACAAATAAAACAAGCTTCGTCAATTGCATCCAGTCCAAGCGAACAAATGATCAATCAACCAATGAAGGTAAGAAAGTGATCAATCTTTGCTCTTAGCGTTCTATCATAAACGTAATTTTTTGACCGAATCACATAAATTTTTTGGGTTGTCTCTTACTCTTGATTTTGTTTTCTTAAGCCTTTTTGAAAGCACAAGGTTTTAGTTTAGAGACTCTGTTTGACGGTGGTATGTTGGGGAGCTTAAATTGCTACTTGTCCTGAGAGAACATAGTTTTCTTGAAGGGAAAATTATTTGATGTAACACAGCATAGGACACAGGTTTTACCGTCTCTTTCGTGTGTACAGTAGGTTTGTTCGCAATGAGCATGGGAAATTGCTCAGGTTGCTAATGAAATGTGGATTTTTTACCAGTCCTACTGATTAAGACAACCTTGCTCAGAAGTCAGACCTCCGAATCAGGCATGGGGCTCACGGAATCAATAATGGAGCACCAAGCACATGATCCCTAAAGAAATATCGTCATAATCTCCATAAGTACACAATTTCCTTAGCCAAATGATCTGGTCAAAATTAGTTCAGAGGTTGTCTCTCTAATTGGCCCTTTAAATATTGTTAATCGACGACAAAATACCATTTGCCATCTAGTATTGTTGAAGTAATTAAATATTGAATCATATTTTCATTTAATAATTTAAATTTAAAATTGGACTTTCTCATTGGCCTAAGTGATCTAAATAAAATAGTGAAGAGCCATTCACCCACTCATGCGTGCTTCCCCTCTTTTCCAATAAAGCAAAGTCAAGTAGCAAAGTCGCCACCACCCTCAACAGAGAATACATGCACAATACTTCCTAGCTAGCGTGCTCGCTAATTCCCCAATGATTAAGAATTAGAAAGAAAAAGAAACATGAGCCATAAGTACTATTTGTTTTTTACACTGTCTTGATCGAGCATTCGGTTAATTTTCATTAAATCATAATCTATCTTGAAAACTTCCATAATAATTACCAACACAGAAATTTGCTTTGAAGACGTTGAACATTTGGTACTAGAGGTGCGCTAGAAGGACAAAAGATAGACTTTGAATTTTTCACACAGGTAAGATAGACTATGTCGGAAGGACGAAAGATAGACTTTGTTAGGTGGGTGGGTTAGATTGGTTTTTTGTCAATTTCTAAAGAGACTTCTTTTGAAGTTGTGAAACGATATCATGCTAATTTGAACAAATGATTTATAAGTCCTATGCGAAGGGAACATTAATTACTCTTGAACATTAACCCGAGGGTGATTTGAGGCATTTAGCTGTCACTGATTCTTACATGACTATGAGAAAAAAAAATTTCTTGAACAAGTGAGGCAATTAGTTCATGATCCTAAGATGCGACATTTGCATGTCAATATGCATATTATCCATTCGATTGTGATATATTGTCTGGTTCGCATTTCTGGCCATAGAACTAATTTGTTTGAGGAATAAATCAAGCTAATGTTCAAGGTCAACGATGGTTATAAGGTCTCCCTAAGCGACCTAATCCTCGATGCTATGATGAAATGCCCTGGCCCAAAAGGACAGGACTTTTCGCATGGGATGGCCTTCAGTCGGATGATACTTCTGATGTCGATCTGGAGGGTGAAAGTCCTAGAGTTCTAATCGACTGCCAATTTATTGGACAGTCTATACACTAAATGTATGGACATCAGGAAGAGAGTAGTTTGGATGAGGGTTATTGCCACCATCGGCAGCGGCTCTCTCCACCAAGCTTGCTTTCCCCGTGATTTAAATTTCATCAAGGACTTAAATTGCATCAAGAACGTTTTTTAATTATGTTTTCCTCGTTTATATATGTATAGGGACTTTCTACATCTGGATTTTCTATTTGATTAATTTAATGTGATTTTGTTAGCATAAAAAAGGGATATCGACCCTAATTAAATTTTGATGATTACAATACTCACCTAAATATGTTATTGACTATATGAAATTATAAATGTCGTATTTAAGTATATTTTGTAAAGGTTCAAAAGGGTAAAACCGATCATCTTTTAGTATAATTACTCAAAAAAGCCACCGACCATTTATCCAAGCAAATGCACGAATTTTTCAATCTGTGCACCCGCAATTGATGCATTATAAACGGGGGATCAGCCAACATTCAATTGAGGCCATCCATCTCAAGCTTAGTTTGTGATTTCTAATTTCGCATTCATAAGAAAACAAAGTCATCTCCACATCATTCTTTCCAGCGGTACGCAGAAGGAAAAAGAATCACAACTCCAAGAACGTTACCTTCTCAAATGGCACCTAACAATAACTTCACATATTTTCAAATAAAAAAACACAAACTTTTCTCCGCATGCTCTGTTGTCCCTCTTGCGATATGTTAGGCTCCATTAGAGTCTTCCGCTAAGTACTGTTTTCAAGAATTAATTCAAACTTTCCAACCATAGTTGGGACTTCTAAACCTGTGAAGAAAATGAGTCATTACTAGATCAACATAAAAATGAACATCATAAAAGGGGAAAAAAAACAAATAGATATCAAAGTATACCTACCAACAAGATGAGATTGTCATAAACTCCACCTCCCAAATACAATAAGAACAATTCTCATCGTTGACTAGTCTACAAGACACGACTATATTATGTCATTAAAACTAGGGATAGCAGCATTTCTTTCAAAAATTTTTACAATAGATTGAAGGTCACTTTGCTTTGGAACAGGCGCTACATATCTTTAAAGAAATAAGAGCACTAATTTCACAAAACTAGTGGGTCAAAACAATTAAATCCTTGAATTAAAAACAATGGGTTTGGTTTTTCTTGGGAGGAGGGGGTTGGTTTAAAGCTGGATTCAGTTAGGCAAATTTACAAACACATGGTGGAAGTCACCCAGTGGGGCTTCTTCGGGATGAAAGTGAGGGAAAAGCACTGGCGGTAGGAGATGATCTTGTTCATGCAGTTGTCAATGGCTTCTGACACTTTAAACTTTCAATCCACGGCTAAGCCATTATTCATCTTCACCAATTATTTTCTTCCATTCTCACCTTGTGGGATTTTGGACTGAAAAGAGCAGTCCAAGGGGACTCTATCACCCTCGCTCTCTGCCTCACCAATCATCATTCCCACCACGGCACTGCATTAGCCTTTGCTCGAGTACCTCGGCAGCAAAGGAGAGTCCCGACGCACCAGAGATCGATCGAGCTGCTTTGAAGTCATCGGAAAAAGAAAAAAAGAAAGAGAAAATCCAGAGGATGGAGAGATGAAGAATACAGAGAGGTTTGATCCAAGACACTCGGAGCCTTCGCTTTTATGATCTTCAACTATTCTGATTTGCTTTTATTTTTATATTTTTCACTCGCGTTTACTAAGCGTCGTGTCAAGACCACGTAATCTACCACGTCAACCATCACTTCATTTTGTCCAAAAAAAAAAAAAACCATAACCTCATTTTGTGTTCCACAAGATATTACATTTTTAGCAACTCCAGTACTGTTAAAATAAAATTGGGTTGTTTAAGTTCTCAATTGGCTATAAAAAAGTTCAAGCTCTAATGGTACATTATAAAACCAAGATACCTTTTTATCTAACTTCTTTTTTTATTTGAGTCGTCGTATACAAATTATCTCTTTCCATAAAGCTAGTAGATGTATATTCTTCATACATCATCTATTCACTCTACTCATAAAATAACCACCGAATCAATTTTCCATGAATATCAATCAAGAATGCTCCATGACATGAACCAAGCTTGCTCTATCATATTTTCTTGTTGATCGGGCCAAACAAATATTTTCGGACTTACAAGTGGAGTAAGAATTAAGTCTAGGTACCGAATTCCTGCAAAAAAAAAAAAACATCAAAAAGCTATCACCAGATTTAGGTCTAGCACTTTGCTCTTCGCAATATTATAAGAAAAGGTAGATTTACCAGAATAATTCTATTGAAATTTTTGAGCCACGATTCACTCTGAAATGGTTTCACCCGACAATTCTTTTTGGCACGTCAGCAGCCTGACGAACGATGCCTGCATCAATATGGATTTCAAACTGGAATTAGGCGATCAGACATCTAACAAGTTTTTCTAGGAACAAAAATGAAAAAGACAGGTAAAACATGAAGGCAAGAAAATCAAAATCGGCCAGTTGGTTTTCCTCGGAATTATTTTCTTAAGAAGTCACGATCAATTCGACAAATATTAATTGTTGCAAGCCTACACTGCTATAACAGCGGGTGCCATTTGAGCTCGTACTACGCCAATGTCATGGTTGCCATACCTTTCCAGCGGAAGATGATGATCTTTCTTTGAATCCATTTGAACTCGACCAGCTTTCTCTAGCTCTATTTGATTTGGACCTTCTTCGTCCTTTAGAATAGGGTTGAGTATGTAAAAGGTTGACCAAAATTTGACCGCACGATGTCATGGGATTATATTCGACCTTTTGTATGCCCTACTCCCATAGATATCCATTTATATCATCAAACGGATTGGATAACGAATTTTGCACATCTCAGCACGACACAATCAAACATATATGATTGTGTTCCTCCTAGTCTGTTTCAGGCATCTGATTTGTTGCGGCTGGCTAGGGCTATTGGAGGACAACGACCCACAATTGCTCGCGCATTAGATAGAATCCACAATTTTTTAAGATCACTTTTAAGGCAAACTTGACAACGACTTCTGCAGAAACTTGTCTACTTTGTATAGTGCGATAAGCAGGGGATTCTCTCTCTCTCTCTCTCTCTCTCTCTCTCTCTCTGAATGCTTGATATGCGTACTATCTATATTTAATATATGACAAAAGGGTGATTTGGAATGTGAGTAGCTTGATTTCGTTGAATTCAATCACTTGTGGCTTGAATATCTCCTGCGTATTAGCTTGTATGAAGTTGAGAAGCATCTGTGAAACGATTGGGAGCCATTTCCACGTTCGCCTCAGAGCATCAAAAGGAAGCTTTAAGAAGGGTTGATTTCGTCTAAAATGCCAGCAACAGGAAAATGTTTTAAGTTCGTGCTCCAACAATGTCAGCCGGTAGAAAATAATTGGATTGTCAGGGAAAGAAACTCAGAGGAAGACAATTCAATGGACGCCGAGAAAAAAGAAATTCCGAGAGAAACTAGTATAGAGGAAAGCTGAACAACTTAACAAAGAAGATAAGATGGTCTTAACGATGCCAAGACCATGGCTTCCACTTGCGCCAAACTATTAAACGCGTGTCGGCTTGCGAAACTTGCCTGTTTGGATTGGTGACGACTTGTTGAGGAAGTGATTCTGGGGGAAGTAAACTGGATGATTTTAATTTTAGCGCCCTTTGATTTTCCCTTTCTTCGTCTCTACTAGAAAATTTTAAATGTATGCTCCTTTGATTCAAATTCAAAATCACTATGAAATACACATTTCACATCATGCTTACTAGTACTGACACGGTTGAGTAACTATTTTTTCCTCTCTTTCTTTATGAATTGTGATGCAGATTGCATTAATCCAAATTGCTTGTTGAATGGCCGTAGTCTTCCAAGTTGCTCTGTAGAATTTATTACATAAATCTCAGTCACCTCTCTTAATCTGATTTATTGTCAATACTTCATACTCTAAAATTCTGAAATAGTAAGTTTTGCTCAATCAAATCTAATTTATATCTTTAGGTGATGCACGCCAAGGTTCGGCGTCCTTAACACAATTGCTATTCAAAACAACAAGGTCTTCTTTTTTTGTCAAAAGAGTAACAAGATTGAATGAGCATAGATATGACACCTGTGAAATCAAAATGAAACTCCTCCAATTTCCTTCGAAATTGGACTTGTATACCAACGAAACCCAAGGGAAGCGAAATCCCAAAATCATATACGCAAAAATCCCCAAATCTAGACTAGATTGAGATATAAATCTCTTTGAAATGGGGGATAGGAGCTTCCAAATTTAGACTAAATCAAAAGAGAAAAGCTTTGCGAAATGAGAAGAAAGCAAGAAAAATAGAACACGGAACCAAATTAGCCAAAGAAAAAGGAAAAAAAGGGAGGGCACGCTAGCTCAAACCCTCCCCTTATGTTGAAGAAGAAAGCTATGAAGATAAGATAAAGAGGAGAAAACCCTAAAGAAAAGAGAGGAAAAGCGGCAATTTTTATTCATGACATTTAAAAGGAGTAATGTCACACAACAATCTCTAGTGAAATTTTATTCTACTTGATTAAACTGACAATTTGAGCTTTTTTATCCTAGCTGTCGTCCGATCCTCTGCATCATTTTCTCTATCTCTTTAACAATTCTAGGGATGCAATCATGCATGTTCTTGCCAAAACAAAAAAAGCGAGAAAAATATGAATATTATGAAATATAGCCATCAACTAGCATGAAGTGAACTCATAATGCAGTAAGAGGAGCACTTTCACGGGGCCAAAAGAGTTTCTGATTAGAGCCTTTTCTAGTTAATACTGGCTTATGTAGCAATAAAATTTATTGAATTACCAAAAAAAAATATAATAGCCGCTTCAAATTGGAGAATGAGCAAAGCATATGCACCTATTAAGCAGATCGACGAAATCCAAGTTTTGATATATGCCCTTCAATTCATATTGAGGACTTTCTGCACAACTTTACAATTGCTGGATAATGGTCATATTGGTGCTGTTGAACACGGATTTTGGTTTGATTGACATATTCAATGCATGGTATGCGGAAAGCTTCTTATGGGATGCACTGGACTTCACTCAGCTTTCAAATTTCAAGTTCTCTTTCCCACTCTAAGCATATGTCAGCAAGCATAATAGGAAAATACGTCAACAAAGTGAGCCTTTACTTATACCAAACAAAAACAAGGCAGAAATCGATGTCCTTCATTATGCATTTTGCTACCCAAGTCTCAACACATTCTCGGAGTCTCAACACATCCTCTACCCGACAGTAGAAATTATTTCTGAAAAGAGAAGGTAAATGAGTTCGAAATCTTACCCATCATGCAGGTGTATTCCATTCACATTGGCAGCTT
>MU089975.1:0-56609 GCA_014858505.1 Corymbia citriodora subsp. variegata
TTCCCCTCCACTTCTCTTATCTCAAACATAGCATAACAACCAGGCCACAACTCTTCTTTGCCCCCTCCTCCACCCCTCGGTGGATTCATGATGCATTCATCTCTTATAAACAGACTGACACGCGCAACTTTGTGGGCCATCTCCACAATGCTCTCGAGCAGAACAAGATAAGGGTCTTTGTCGACCATGGTCTGGAAAGAGGACTAGAGATTGCACCAGCAATCAACAAAGCGATAGAGCAGTCGAGGAGCGCCATCGTGGTCATTTCTCATACCTTTGCCTCCTCGCCGTGGTGCCTGGACGAGCTGGATAAGATCCTTGATTGCAAGGAAAAGAAAGGCCAGCTGGTGTTCCTCATATTCATCGACATTGACCCCAGAGAGATGCGCGAGCAGTCCGGATCATTCACATGGATTGGCCAAAGCGAGAAGGGTTTTGGGCAGGAGAATTCTGACAAGGTCCAGAGGTGGAGAGACGCTCTCCGAAAAGCCGGCAATCTCTCCAGTTGGTCTCTCGGAAACAGGTACTAACTTTCTCTCAGCCTCAAGCGTTTTCTTGAGAGGATTCATAAAGGAAGTTTCTTATTTTATCCATTAAACAACAGAACTTCTTAAAGTCCAATCTTTGGTCTATGGGCAGTGGGAAAATTTGGAAATGCTTGGAATCCTTTTACTTGGAATTGTTTGGCTCGTGAAACACATTTACATCAACGCTGTAGCATATTTTCGGATACAATTTTGATATTTACAGCTTGCAGGAAAACAAGGAAAAACAACATTTTGTAAAAACTTTGATTGTTGAAGTTACACTCTTTGACACCATCTGTCATCTTCTATAATCAACCTTTTTTCTTGCATTTATTAGATTTTACCTCAGAAGCATATGTTTTAGCATATGCTGATTTCCTCCATAGATAGCAAATTTAGAAGCACTAAGCTGAATAGAACGATAGATAACCTTCTCTTGAAAGTTAAAGGAAGAGAAAAAGAATTGATCGATGTCCCGTTTCCTCCAGCTGTAACCCTCATCTAATACCTAATATTTCATAACTAAACAAACAAACAAGTTTATTCTCCTCACTTCTTCCTCAAGCATGAAGAGATCTCTAGAGAACAACGGGTTTCGCCATTACCAATCTCCTTCACGCATCATTTCCCTCACTTACTCTGAGTCCCATTGTTGAAATCACACAAGTGGTAAATTCCAAGGCATATGAGCTTCTTTTTCTATAGGAGGTTCTCAGGAGTTCCATGCTTCTTTTTGTTAATATTAAAGAAAACGGAAGTCCACGATTCCAGACATCTTCCACAGCCAATAGAGGGTAAACCCTAGCTGTGATGCAAACCCTTCGCTTCACCCCCAAAACTCTCCGCTATGGAATGACCTATCTGTCAAAAGCAAAAAAGAAGGATAAAAAAAAAAAAAAATTGTCAGTCTTTGTATTGTTTCGACTGTGGTACCTAGCTAGGGTTTAAAAAAACGTTAAGCCTCCAGTTTGTTTTTCTTCTATCTAAGATTGCCTACTCTTAAAGATCTCTCTCTCTCTCTCTCTCAATTAAATTTCGATATTATTTCCTTTTCTGGCCAAGAAACTTTCTGCAATGGAACCTCTTTTTCAGTGAGCTTAGAGAATTTTTTTCATAAACTTATAACTATCCCTCTTCTTTTAATTTGTTGCTTAAAGGATTAGGCAAAGGCTTTTTCTCTTGTTTGTATCAGAAATGTATTATTTCCGATCAACTGAAAAGTAGCAGAAACAAGAGAGGAAGCTATGCTATGTTTATAACAGCTCATGTCAACTTCTCACATGCCTCTATTTTCTGTTATATCGGATAGTATAATAGATGGATGGCACTTCTAAGTTCAAGATTATAACCTTATTGACCTATTTTCATCTTTTACGAGCACGAATACCCAATGTCACACCTTTTATTTGTTGAAATTTGCAGACTTGAAGCTGAATTCATCCAATCTGTTGTGGAGAAAATCTCAAGAAGACTGAGCTGCTCATACATGAGCCTGCTTGCTTCCCATCTGGTCGGGTTAGATTCTCAGGTAGAAGCATTGTTCTCCTTACTACAATTAGAGGTTGAGGAGGTCCAAATCCTGAGAGTTTCCAGCACTAGGGGGATAGGTAGGACTACAATTGTGAGAGCTTTGTACCACCAAATTGCAGATCAATTTGATAGAAGTTGCTTTCTTGCAAATGTGAAGGATATAACAAGCCAAGATGGACTCGTCAAAATGCAAGAGACTCTTTTTGTCGATATTCTCAATGATGGAGTTTCGGAGTTTAGCAACGATATTCATGTGGTAACAAACTTCATAAGGAGTAAGCTTCACAACAAGAGGGTTTTATTGGTGTTTGATGATGTGGAAGGGTTGGATCCACTAAGCCACCTAATTGAGACAATAAACTTAGGCTTGGGAAGTAGAGTTATTTTGATCCCCCGCCATGAAGAAACCTTAACCAATGTAAGTGGGAAAATCTTTAAGGTAAGACCATTGAACAATGATCAAGCTCTCGAGCTTTTCAGTTGGAATGCATTCCAAGAAAGATGTCCCAAAAATGATTATACAATGCTCTCAAATTGCTTCACCAGTTTTTCTAAAGGGCTTCCTTTGATACTCATCGTGATGGGTTCTTACCTGAATGGAAAAAGTGTAAAGGAATGGCAAGAAGCATTTGATCAACTGAAAGAAATCGCTCAAGGAAAGGTTCATGAAATTCTGAGGATTGTTATTGATGGCTTAGAGGCCAACGAGAGGATGATTTTTCTTGACATTGCGTGTTTTCTCAATGGATATGACAAAGAAGAGCTCATAAAGTCCCTAAACAAATGTGGCGCCCTCGCTAATAGTGGGATTGAAATTCTAGCTCAAAAGTCGCTCGTATACATTGATGAAAATAACAAAATATGGATGCATGATGTGCTTCAGGAAATGGGTAGACAGATCGTGATTCAAGAGTGCCCTAATAACCCCAGTAAGCGAAGCAGAATATGGCGTCACAAGGATGCTCTACAAATAATTAGGCAAAACTCGGTAAGTTTTAGCATGTCCTAAAGAAAAACTAATTTGAATGCATATGTATATCTTATTTTTGTGGACTTCGCATTTACACGTGGTTTAGAAAACTTTAGATAGCACAATTAGGAGAGATATAAACACAATGTTAATTATTGCCACTTAGGGTTCAAGCAAAACATTAGGGTTTCAGATAATTATTTTGTACTTTGTTAATCTTATCTTTAAAGAGACAGCATTTATGGTTAAATTGACAGTTATATAACTTATTATAAATCCTCACATTTGCCCTTTCATCATAAGATGAATATATATTCATTTAGAAACTGCTTGTGTTATAATGGTTTTTAGACCAGCATGGCTTCAAAACAAATTTAAACACTGTCGTTATAGTTAGACTTGTTATTGCTTTCCTTTTCCTTTTTTGAAACAACATAGGCAGCTATTTATGTTCAAGTGCTCGCAACATGCATAAATATTTTTATCGTGCTCTAACAGGGAACAAATGCCATTGAAGGCATCAAACTAGACAAGATAGACATACAAGTCCTGATTTTGCATGCTGCCTCGTTCAAAAAGATGAAGAAACTCAGGCTATTTATGATGGCTGATCATGTCCCTCACTATGGACCGGCTGGATATCTATCAGAAAAGTTGCGGATGCTTTTTGCGAGGAACAGCGGTATTAAGCTCGCGTGTTGGGAGGCGTTGGTGAAGAGAGTTTCCAAGTTCTGGTCTGGCGGAGCTTGAACATCAAGGTCAAACAGATGCGAGGGGTGGCATGGACATAAACTCCTGAAGAATACAGAGACCAAGAAACGACAAGGGTTGACCTTCGCGTAGATTAGACTTCCCTCCACCGCGGCAATTCTATTCACGTGGATCCAATGTGGACTTTTGCCCACATTTATTTGATAAAGGCTACGTCTCTCTCATTTTCTTTTGCAAAAGACACCAAAGCGAGAGGTTTTCTTGGGCCATTAGGAAAAGTACTTTAGGGCCTCTCTAGGGCCTCTCTATGTTTTTCTTTCTTCAATTTTGTGGAAATAGCGGAAGTGTGATAATAGAGTGCACAATCTCCACCAAAGAGAGACCTTACACGGAAATAGTGATAGGACCAACTCTAAAAATGTCAAATCTTAACCTTCCATCAATGTTTAAAATATGGGTTCTACATGTCTAATTTGGATGTCACAATATATTGCTTATAGTATATTTAACTAAATTGGACAGTCACGATATATTGTCCATAATATATTTAACTAAATTGGCTATATATCAAATATTAAATAATAGACTTGATAAGCTACATAAATGGGTTGGACCTCATCAAGTCCAACATATTGCCTACTAAACGCCCACCTAGCAAATTGAAAAAAATTCAATCCACTCACTACTCGTGGCCCCTTGGTGGGTGTCCACGTAGTAAATATTCAAACATTACTCTTAGGCTTCTTTTGACGGTCATGCCAGTTGTATTTGACCGAATTTCGTGCTAAAGAGACTTGATTAAATTTTTTAGTGCGAGTAAAAGGACTTTGTAAGAAAAGTGAAGACTACAGGGACTTGCTTTTGTTAGAAAAGTGGAGGCTACAGGGACTTGGCCGCAAAGGTAGATCTCCGTCTCTCCCAATCCTCGTGAGTAGGAAACGATTCCACGATCCAAAGAATGAAGATGACAGCTTTAACTGCTGTAAACGATTCCACGACATCTCCGATTCTTCCTCAAACTGATTGGAGGTGTCCTTGACTAATTCCAGAAATGTCCAGCCTTTTCCCTCGTTGGAATCCATACACTTGCATTATCACTTGATAGAGGGATGAAGAATAATGAAGAAAACGAGTTTGACTTTAAGCTCGTTTGTTTATCAGAAAATAAATAATTTAAAAAACATTTTTTCAAAAAAGATTGCTTATATCACTTTAATGTAAAATACGTTCATCCCCGATAATAATTAATGTTTTAACAATTTCTTGAACAGTGAAAAAATTTTCATTCAATTATTTTTGTAAGCGACACAAGTTATCATTTTTAAAAATATATTTTTTAAAATCATTCAACTTTGATAAATAAACAAACTCTTAGTCGATTTTATTTTAGCACCCCCCTCCTCTTACATCACTCCTCGAGCGCATGAGAGAGGGAGGCTAGAGGATTTTCTTGGAAGTCTCTAATACTAGTTCCACGAACGTTGATTGAGATTGGTCTTTTGTCTAACCGTGTCTCTACTAAAATAATGACATTGTTTCTCTTTTATTTTATCGGAGAAAAAAGTACTTTTACTACTTAAATACTTTAGTTAGACTAGAAACTCAAGTATTTAATAATTTGAAAATACCTTCAATTATATTCTTAAAGAAGTCGTGGCAATACAGATCATGCGAAATTTCCCTCACTTAAGCTGCCGTCATCCTAGCATGGTTCTTTAAGAATATATTTGAGGTTCTTTATGAGTAACTTTCTTTTACTACTTAAATACTTGAGCTGCCCCTGAATACACGAATTTGGAATTTCCTTTTGAGGTGAGAACCCCTAACAATAGAACGAATAATTAAATAGAAAGGCATAAAATATAGTGCAAAACTAGGTCATTAACCTTAAAAAAAAGAAAAAAAGACTAGATGCTTTGCCATTTGGTTAAATTGAAGATTAGCTTTTATATCTTTGGCCATTATAAATTTTAAGATTTTAAAGGGTCCATGACAAAATTTCAACAGGTATCAATGGGATTCAGGGTCGGGGAAATCTGACAAGACACATATGTGAGAATATGATGAGTGACTTTGCAAGTTTTATCAAAATAAAGATGCCTCTTTCTTAAGCTCTCAATTAACCCCGCACGATCAAAAAATCGGAAACAGCATGTTCTAGTCGTTGGAGAGAAGAGAGAAAAAAATTATAAAGAAGAAGAAGAGCGATTGGACCCAGGTCAGCTTGGTCTGTGTCGTCGCAAGTCAAAGAGGGGGAATAAAGAAAAGGAAGGGGAGAAAATAGTGGGGAAAAAGGAAGAGGCCAAACCGTCCAAAAACTGCAAGGCTGGTGCGAGCCTTGCCTCCTTCCCTCCAAACACCACCATCTGCTGCCGCCGCTGCCTCCTCCCTACCTCCAAACTTTTCTTTTTATATTATTTTTATTTAATTATATATGATATCAATTAATTAAATATTTAAACAAGACATGCACCACAGTTACCAAACGAAACAGAATAATTCATTTGATATTATGGATGACTTTACAATTAATTCCAATTAAATCGTCGAATCAACTAATCTAATCTATTTTTCACATTCATAGGAGTTCAACTATATTTCTACTTTACAAATATGATATTTTCTAGGCATTTTTAATAATATCAAGTGCTATTCCTAGTTTGGCATTTCTAACTTTTGGAATTTTAGCCCCGATTAGCAAAAGGCCAGGGAAACTTTTGAGTTACGAATCAGGTATAGAACCAATGGGTGATGCTCAATCACAATTTCGAATCCATTATTATATGCTTGCTCTAGTTTTGTTGTTTTTTATGTGTGTGTATATAAATATAAATGGGGTTGTTACGTGCGAGGGTTTGTGTGGGAGAACAGTGAGGGGGTGAAGTGTCATAATCTATTGTATCCATTCTTAAAGATACAATAGATTAAGAAAATACCTTCAAATATATTCTTAAAGAACCTCGCTAGGATAACGGCACTCTCGCTTCCAATTAGTGACCCTGCAACTGGGACCACAAATATATATATATATATATATATATATATATATATATATATTGGCGGTACTGGGATCACAAATTACTCTGCTTATAATGGTGATGTTTTTCAAGAATAGAAAACTCCATGGGAAATTGACCAAACTTTATTGACAGGTCAGTATTGCTCCAGAATAATTTAATAATTTGAAAAAGAAGGCTAGGAATACATAGGTGATAAACGTGTTCGCATTTCTCTGAATTGGTAAATTTGACTAATCACCACTGAGTTTTGGCTGGTTTCACGTTCAAGCAAATGAATTTCAATTTTTTAATTACCAAATGCACCATAATTTTGACCAGTATTTGATAAATTTCTTTAGTAAAATACTGATGCAATAGCCACGTAACAAGGACATCACCTCAAAAGAACTAGCCACATATCAATTGCATTGATATTCATAAAAAAAGTTAATTATAATCGATCAAAGTGTACAAATTGAAAAATAAAATGAACATGTAGCAAATTTGAACAATTTATCAAAATTGGGTGATATGAGGAATGGTAACTTCTAACATGGATTGACGCATTTAGGAATTTTGGTATTGATAAAATCGACAACGATATAAATTGGCATGGATTCAAAATACATAATTCTTGAGCATGTCCAATAAAAGTACAAGATTCTGTACTCACACAGCGAATTCGACGCACGAAAATGTATCACCAAGCTTCTAATCATTACCCCTTATTGCAGATTTGCATTTTGCAGTGCACTGAAACAAGAAGAAGTAATGGCAGTAAAGATCATGCGGCTAACTCTTGATCAACGTCATAGACTCACATTAATCAAACCATGTAAAGGTAAAAAAAAAAAAATTGATATGAGAAAGCATATGAATGAAGAAGACAGGATGCCAAATTTTAGTGTCAATACCATTTTAGTCACAATTAGTCCGTCTGCCCGCGTGTTGCAAGAACGATTTAGAGTATATACTGTAAAATTCACTATAAGCAAATTTCATGTACCCAAAAACCTATTTCGCATTAAGGTGCTATGTGGGAAAATAAATGTATTGTGTCAACATAAAGAAATAATATACTCGATCTTGGATGGCTTCTATGTGGACATTACCAGATTCTCCTTCGAAGCTCTTTGCTATGTGATTTGGAAGACTAGAAATGATATAACATTCCAGTCATCCAATCTCTCTATGCCAGTCATGAAACAGTATCTCATCAGGCGGTCAAGGATAAAGCTACTTCCTCAAGTTGGTTGCTAATAACCCAAGGAATAGGAGATTGCAGCGTAGCTGAGGGCTAGACCCAAATATTTTGTGTAGGAATGTGAGTGAGGTTAGCCTTGCTAACCTTGGCTTCTCACATTTGCTTTTCTTGTTGTGAACCTGCCCCCCCCCCCCCCCCCAAACTCCAGCAACATGTTGTCCCATTGAGTGTGGGTTGGTGTCAAGTCTCACCCCCTCTGTATAACTATATGGTTGACTTTCAATTTTCCTTATAATACTTAACTTTACCAAATATATATATATACTACGCTCATGATATGCCAAGCAAAAGGAAAGAAAACTCACAATAAAGTTGGTGAGAGTTGATTTTAAGATTTTATGGGGAAGTAAGATGGAAACGAAATCCATGCAAAACTCAAATATAAACATTTTTAAGATCAATGTCCTTGTTCTTCAAATTTTTGAAACTCCCATACAATGATAGGAGTCACCATGTCTATTCTATCGTATATAGTTAAAGTTATAGCTGAAAGAATGGTTCTTCCTATGTTTCCGTGTGGCACTTCACTTTGTCTCTATTATAAACATGCAAGACTATCACATAAAAAGACACATGATATAATTTGTCACATGACCCATATTCAATCATAAGCTTTTAGTTCAATAATTTGTCATTTCTAAACTTCTATCGGTTACTGAATTTTGTCATAACCAAAGTAGAAACTACAACAAAATTAATTTGAGAAGAATGAAAGAATATACAGATTTGTATTCTCAACTTAAAAAGTTTGTTCTACTTTTCGTTAGTTTTAAGTTTTTTTCTGAAGGGAGTATATATCCTTTTTCTTTAATCTCTTATCGAGTTTACACCATAAGGAATAATAAATAAATTAAAGAAATTGTCTTCAAATATACTCTTAACTGATATAATTAATTTTGAACAAAATTTCTTAACTTTAAATATATTCCCCAATGATATAGTTCAACTAAATTCATTAATCATTGATACGGCAAAATCTCTTCATCCTTAGAATCGTATGTTGTAACATATCTTCGTTGAGTTGCAATAGACTTACTGCAACCAAATGAGGCTTCATCACAACAACAACACGAGGATTAACTTGATTATGTGGAACCATTCCACACTGGCTTCAGTATAATCAACCTTAAAATAGTCCCTTAACAGCCTGCTTTGTTGTTAAATTATGTTTCGAGTTTGAAATGTGTACGAAAATCGACCTGTTCGAAGGATTTTGAATTGTTCAAATTCAATGTGTGCAGTCAAATTTGGATTTCTCAGGCGGCAGAAGTTGTTTTTACTTTCTGTTGGACAAAAGTATGTATGCTTCACCGGTTTGACTTCTTGGACTCTCTGTTTACATTGTGCGTAGAGGAAAGAAACTTGGACCGACAGATTCTTAAAAGGTTCAAGAGAAAAAATCCTATTTTTGTCGTAAACTTGTGGGGTCGGTGAAAAGAAAAGTAAAAAGGCGTGGGTTTTATTTTTCTCATCCCCTTCGACTGCAGCCCCGCAAGAAGAAATGAAGAAGATGGAGTTCTCCTTTTAGCCCCGCAGACGAAGAGGAACACCATAAAGAAATTGTCTTCAGATATATTCTTAACCGATATGATTTATATTAAACAAAACTTCTTAACTTTAAATACATTCCTGAATGATATAGTTTAACTAAATTCATTAATTATCGATACAGAAAAATCTCTTCATCCAAGAAAAGAAAAAAATAAATTAAAAATTTTAAACTACTAAAGAAAATCGCTTTATAAAAACTAACCAAAAGTAGAACAAACTAATAACAACACTCATGAGTTTTTAAAGTTGTTCATAAAAAAATATATAGATTGAATAAAGAAATGCATTTATTAAATATTTACAAAAAATGGATAAGGACAAGCTCATACTTTATGTTTCGTAATACAGCTATTGTCTTTTTTATCTTCCACTTAAATCCCCGAGTTTAATCTAGGAACAATAGATAAGGAAAATACCTTTAAATATATTCTCAAAGAATCCCGCCAGGATAACGGCCACAAATTATTCTACTTGTAATGGGCAACGGTTGTAGAGCGGCGATATTGATCAAGTATAGAAAACTTCATGGAAAATTACCAATTTTATTAGCGGGTCATTGTTGCTCCAAAATAATACAAAGATAATGCTTAATAATTCTAAAAAGAAGGAAAGGAATTAATTGGTGATAGATATGCTAAAATACCTTTGGATTGGTAAATTTGACTAATGATAACTGAGTTTCAGCTAATTTCATGTTAAGAAAGTAAATTTCAATTTTTTGATTAGCCGATGCTTTTTTTTCTTTCTTATACAAGGAATGCACTGTGATCTTGACGGTATTTGATAAATTCCTCAACTTAAATACCGATACAATGGCCACGTAACAATGATATCTCTTTGAAAGAATTAGCTCGAGTGTTACTCAATTCTAGAGTTACATCAAACCCATAGAATCTAACTTCACGTAATTGTTCAATAAAGTAAATCACAGAAAAAAAATATTTTATTGGTATTACGCACTAATGTTTTCACCCCGAAAAAAACAAAAAAGATTTGGCATGCCCTATGGAACCGAAATGGACTTATATAGAACCGAAGAGCCCAATTTCAAAAGGAAGAGATTTAGAACCGCAGAATCAAATAAGAAAAAACATAACATTAACCACAACGGGCAATTCACTCATTGAAGAATCACCCTTATTAATAATGGGCTTTAATTATCTTTTAGTAACTACTGTTAACGTGAGAGAATCACACATTTGTGAAATAGGACTAATGAGAGAGCCCACTTGAGAAAAACAGATAGGTCAAGCACTTAACATCTGCTTCAAAGAAGGCCAATTTATTATTGAAGGTTGCATAAATGGTCATTCATTAAACTTTAAAATATAATTTATTGGGAAATCATAACTAGGGGTGTTTATGATTTGGTTCAGTTCAGTTAAGGTTCATTTTGGTTAATGCTCGAACTAAACTAAATCTCAATTCGAATCGAATATGGACCGAACCAAAGACTCAATTTGGTTAAGTTTGGTTTTCGGTTTTTCTTTTTCTTTCTTTTTCTTTGTTATTTTGCTTTTTTCCTCACAGCTCACAACCTGGGAAAAACCAGACTTGCCCCTTTTTAAATTTCTTCAGTCGAATACTCTTTCACAAACCCTACTTCCACGATCCCCCCATCTTCCCTCCACTACAAACCACCTTCCACGGCCACCTGCCTCTGCACCCAGCCTCAGCCATTG
Source organism: Corymbia citriodora subsp. variegata (assembly GCA_014858505.1). Classification (NCBI taxonomy): domain Eukaryota; kingdom Viridiplantae; phylum Streptophyta; class Magnoliopsida; order Myrtales; family Myrtaceae; genus Corymbia; species Corymbia citriodora. The sequence goes on from MU089975.1 coordinate 11,235, forward strand.
GCACCATCGACCCGACCCCTCTTGCCATCGCAACCACTACCGACCTCACTCCCCCTTTGGTCACCATGCTTCTCTCTCCTTTCTCCATTGTACTCTATTCACACCCGAATTTTTGCAAACCATTCTGGCAATCCATTTTATTGTAAAACTATAAAAATAGAAAAATGGTAAAAACAATGAAAAAAAATGTAGTAGTACAAAAAAATGAATTAAAAAAAGGAAAACGGAAGCTCAATAGGCCCATTTGGGTTTTTAGCAAGAAGCCCATCTCAGATTCTTTTACCGCAGCACAAGTCTAATTCGTGGCCGTTTAAAGGAAAAGGCTTCTGTACGAAGAAAGAAGCACGAGCGGGAGAAAGATGCGGGTGAAGCTACTGCTCCGTCATTATCATTCGCCCACCGTTCGCCGCCGTTCATTGGTGGCCGCCGTTCACCGATGGTTGTTCGCACTGATCAGAAGAGATTCCAAAAGGGAAGAAGATATTTACCAGAGAGAGAGAACCCTTTCTTGTCATGCTCGGTTCAGTAACGGAAGCAGCTTGAAGGAAGCGAATCCCGTGTGAAGCTCGTATGAAGTGTTCATCATCCCGGCTCCTCAGCATCCTAGAGTTGCTCGCTCTGTTTGTTTCGGCTCTCAAGTAACAGGACCCGGAAGTGCCAGATGTCGTGTTCGTGGACGGCTGTGGAGGTTTCAATCGCCAAATCAAGCATCTATCGCGGTCTAAACAATGTTGATAAACCAGGTAATGTCGTCCACCTTTTTCTTGCTCTAATTTGGATGGACGAATGACCGAATTAAGTCCACGTCAATCATGCTTGATTCACCTGAGATCTACACCGTAGCTCAGTAATTGTGATGGTTCAATGATTTTGTTATAAAAAGTGATAAGAAAATTTTGTCTAAAGTGTGCAAAAGCACTGTCCTTAAGGATATTCCGTCTCTCGGAGTACAAGACTCAGTGCGATAAGCTCTAGTGGCTATCCTCCCAAGATACAACATACCATCTCCTATATTCCGTACTGAATATAGAAGGAATAGAACAACGTTGTATATAATCTAGCAAAGAAATGGAAAAGAAAGATTTTTGAAAAGAAATATATGTTCTCTTCTTAATTCTAAATATCTATAAATTGTCTTTTAAGTTTTATTTTTATATTTAGACAAAATTGAGCTGTTAAAAAAACCGTTAGAAAGCAGTTATAGAATAATTGATGATTTATTTGATAAATAAATTAGACGTTACAAAGTGAAAACCATTACATAACCCTTAAAAAGCCGTTATATAACCGTTAAAATAACGACGACCTTCAATGTGGTCATAACTTTTGTAAAATTTATTACTATAAATATTTCAAAAATTATTGAAATATCCAACAATCCCCCGCATATTTGAAAAGATTTTTCAAAATAAAATAATGCATCGGAATGGGTGCTTATTAGGTTATGAACCATCCCTAAAAAGAATGAAATATAATTTACGAAATCATTGGTGAAGTTTAAAACTTCTATGAACAAAAAAATTTCTTTTGTGAATTATAATTTTCACCAATCACATTGCACTCCCACAACTTTGTTGTCTAACACGGTTTTGCACTAATAGGCCATGCGCATGCTTGGTTTATTCATAAGTTCTCTAGAGATTATCGCCAATAATCTCATAAGAGCAACCCCACTCCACACTTATATAGATGATTCCATCAAGTGTATTTTGTAGTTTAATACACCACCAATAATGGTTATGGCATTCATTAAGAACTTAACTCAACCTCTTTTTCTTTGCAGTTTTGCACTATTCTCACCTTAGGAGGGACAATAATTTTTAATAGTGCATTACTAGAACAACAAGTGACTTGTTATTACCCATATGAACTTAATTCATGGGATCACCAATCAAATAGGTTGGGTAACCATCATTGTTGTTTTTCCTCAATTGGCTTTAGTCCAATTTCCCTCGATGTATCATAAGTTAATTTTCTTCCCACAGGTTTAGTTAGAGGATCAGCAAAATTTACTTTTGACTTTACATAATCTATGGAGATAATTCCATCTTTAAGCAGTTACTTTATCACATCATGTCTCAATCGAATGGTGTCTATTTTTACCATTAAAAGATTTATTCTTTGCAATGGCTATTACCGCTTGACAATCACAATGCATAGACATAGAAGGTGTTGGTTTCATTCCCAAAGGAATATCCACTAAGAAATTCCTTAACCACTTAGTCTCATTGCTAGCCAATTCTAGAGCCACAAATTATGACTCCATGGTGGATTTAGCAAGTATTGTTTGTTTGGCTGATTTCCAAGTTATAGCACCTCCACCAAGGGTGAACACATATTTACTAGTGGATTTTGTCTTCTCTAAGTTTGAAATCCAATTAGCATCATTGTAATACAGCAGAAAATTCACTATATAAAATACCATAATCCATGGTTCCTCTCAAGTATTTCATTGCCCCACTCAAGTCAGTCCAATGATCATTATTGGGATTTTGTGTATATTTGCTCAGTCTACATACAAAATAAGCTATATCAAGTCGAGTATAATTCATCAAATGCATCAGACTCCCAATAAGCTGAGCATATTCAGATTGAGCCACAATATCCCCTTTATTTTTCACTAATTGAATATTAGAATCATAAGGAATACTAAAATGTTTGACAAAAGTGACCATATTTTTTAAGTAACCTCTCCACGTAATGCTCTTGAGTAAGCATTAGGCCACTATCACTTCTTACATTTCTAACACCCAAAATAACATTAGCTTCTCCCATGTCCTTCATGTCGAATTTAGAAGTCAAGAAACATTTTATTTCATTCACAACATCAATACACATACAAAAAATGAGCATGTCATCAACATATAAGCTAATAATTATAAATTCACCATCAATAGTTTTTGTATATACGCAATTATCTACTCCAATAGAGAAAAATCCATTCTTAACTAGAACTTCATTGAATTTTTCATGCCATTGCTTTGGGGCTTGCTTTAAGCCATATAATGATTTAACAAGTTTGTAAACTTTGTTTAATTGGCCAAGAAAAATACAGCCCTCTCATTTTTTTTTTTGGAGCATAAACGGCTTTTCATTCATTACTAAGCAGTAGCTTGGTTACATTCCGAATGGAATTCATGGCATAAAATAGAAGTAAGAGGGGGCGGGGGGCGGGTAACCCAGTCGGGTGGAAGGGACCCTGTTTGGTAGGCCTTGGCGACCCAGTCCGCGGCACGGTTTGTGGATCGCGGCTCATAGATTAGGTGGACATTTCCCAGTTGGGCCAGCAGTAGCGTGCAGTCCACTATAACAGCTTGTGAGGCCCACGGGATGGCCTCCAAGCCCAGCACGTGGTTGACTGCTGCTTTGCAGTCAGAAGCCACGATCACTTTTGAAGCTGCAACAAGTACTTGGGGAGTTGAACTAAAGTGGAGGTTCCTCTTTTCGCGTATCCACAAGAGAGAGCAACGGAGAGCTAGGGTTTCAGCCATATATGCAGAAGAGGTGCTGATTTTTTCGGCAGAACCATCGATGAGGCAGCCCTCAGTGTTTCTGCAGATTATAGCCGCGGATCCCTCCATCTTCAAGCTAGACCAGGTGGCATCCAGGTTGATCTTGAGGGATCTTTGTTCTGGAGGCGTCCAGCTCTTCGACGATGGGTCTGGGCTCCGAGGTTTGCTGCCGGCATTTGTGCTCCACCTGGAAAAATTCAGGTACGTATTTTCTGCTTCGCTGATGACATCCTTCGGTTGGGGTCATTTTCCTCTGAAAATCAGTGCGTTTTTGCGTTTCCAGATCGCCCACAGAGTTCCTGCAAACAAAGCTTTGAACTGTGGAGAGATGTTAAAGGTAAGAGTCTCACAAACCAATCTATCCATTCTTGTAACCGTTTCTGGACTTGTATCAATTTTTAATTTCTGGTTTGTCCAGATCCGTTTTGTCCAACCGCAGAGGAGGAAGAGATGTTCGGTCGTTTCTGGTGCCGCCTCGCAAAAAGGGCACTTCGAATCAGGTAAGAGACTTCGGCGATGTAAATTTTCCTTAGTCGGGAGGGTATTGTTGCAAATTCCCCACATAAAGAATTTAATTTTGGGGAAAATTTGTAGATGCCAAATTTCGGTCCACAGACGTTTTGGGTTTTGGTAGGAACTTGTTGGTGTTTGCTCTGATGTGCTTGCTTGTTTGGCTCATAATATGTTATATCCGCACTTGACTTTGTATGAACCCGAGCAATTTGCGATCCATTGTAGTTTGTCCAGCGCTGGATGTAGGCTTAGGGGCGTAGCAAGAATCTCTTTCACTATATGTTATGGGAAAATTCCAGCGAGCAAGTGGGAGTCCCATTCCCCTGTTTCTTGATGAATAAGTTCGGCCACTAGCTTAGGTTCACCTCTGTTTGCCGGGCCCCCTATTTTCCCAGAACTGAGCCATCTATCCTCCCTTATTCTGATGTCGTTTCCGTCTCCCACAGCCCATTTAGTTTCCAGTTCGATTAGATCCCATCCCGTGAGGATACTTTGCCATCCCCATGATGGTCTAGGGCCTCTTTTTGCTGCCCACAGACCCTCACTATGAAAGTAAAGACCTTTGAACAGCTTACTCCATAGTGCTTCAGGTTGTTGATTTAGTCTCCAAGCTAGTTTACCAAGTAGGGCTCTATTAAAATCCACCAGGTCCCTGAAACCTAGATCGCCTTGGTCTTTCCTCGTCTTCATGAGGCTCCAGTTCTTCTAGTGAATCCCTTTTCTTGAGACATTTTGTTTCCACCAAAAATTCGAAATTTTCTTTTCAATTGCCCTGCAAATGGAGACGGGGATTCGAAAAAGTGATATGGCATATTGTGGGAGTGCTTGTATGACTGATTAGAGGAGAACTTCCTTTCCTGCTTTAGAAATCAGCTGCTCTTTCCACCCTTCCAGTTTCCTATCCACTTTTGCGAGCATCCACGAAAACATATGTTTTTTTGTTTGGCCCCAGTTTGATGGCATCCCCAGGTATTTCCCTGTTTTCTCTATGATAGGGACTCTTAATTCTGCTGCAATATTTGCCCGTAGAGTAGCTGGACATCTTTTGCCGAAGAAAATGCCTGATTTGTTCAGGTTTATGGCCTGCCCCGTTACAAAGCAATACTGGTTTAGAGTGTTTGCAAGATTCTGAGCTTCTCTTTTAGTGGCCTCTAGGAAGAAAATAGCGTCATCCGCAAACATAAGATGTGAGAGTGTGGGACAGTGGGGATTTAGTCTTATTCCTTTGATCATGCCATCCTTTACTGCATTAGCCATAAGAGTGGATAGAGCATTGGCCATAATAACGAAAAGGTAGGGGGATAAGGGATCACCCTGTCTTATCCCTCTTGTCGGCTTGATGACTTCCGTAGATTCTCCATTAACATTTATAGTGAAAGTGACCGTCTCAATGCAGTAGTTGACTAGGGAGACCCATTTAGCACTAAAGCCCATTTGCAACATGTAGTTGCAAAGGAAATCCCATTCCACTTGGTCATATGCCTTTTGCATATCCAGTTTCAGAATAGCCTGGAACTTCCTCTTTCTTTTTCTGATTCGAAGCTGATGTAATACCTCCTGAACAATTAGTATGTTGCCTTGAATTTGTCGACCCTCCACAAAGGCACTTTGTTCCGGGGATATGATGCTGGCAAGGCATGGTTTTAACCTGTTTGCCATAACTTTGGCTATGATCTTGTAGCTGAAATTACACAGGCTTATTGGTCTATACTGTGCTAGACTCTCAGGATTAGCCACTTTGGGGATTAGAACAATTTGGGTGGAGTTTATGGCTTTGGGGAAGGTACCTTGATTAAAAAAGGAGGCCATTGTGTTAAAGATGTCTTCATGTATAATCTGCCAGCTATTTTGGTAAAAGAGACCACTTAGACCGTCCGGGCCTGGTGCCTTTGTGGATCCCATTTGGAACACCGTTGTCTGAACTTCTTCCATGGTAATTGGCTTGACTAGTTCTTCATTCATAGCACTTGTAACAACTTGGGGACATTGCTCCAGTACTGGTTGGAAATGTCTAGGGCCCACCGAGGAGAATAAATCCCTATAAAACTCTGTTATGTGCTATTTTAGGGCATTTGGTTCTCTGCACCAGTGCTGGTCTGTAATTTTCAACATGGAGATCTTATTTCTCTGTCTCCGTTTGATGGTAGTAGCATGGAAGTATTTTGTATTCTTGTCCCCCCATTTTATCCAGTTAATTCTCGATCGCATGTGCCAATACATTTCTTCTTGTTGCCACAACGCTTCAATTTTGTTTATAATCCGCTGATATTCCTCCCCATGTGTCACCCGTTCCTCTTGGTTAGTTAATTCTGTGAGCCTGGCGGTGAGCTGGTCTATTTGTTTTGGTGCTTGCTTGAAATTCTTTCTGCTCCACATCCCTAAATCTCGGGTCACCCTCTTGATTTTTCCAGTGATGCCATTTTGATTCGTAGAACTTCCCCCCCAAGCCTTCTGTGTCACATCTAACCATTGAGGGTTGTCTAGCCAAAAGGCTTCAAATTTGAACATTTTCCTTCTTTGTCTATTGCCATCAGGGTATACAGCTAAGATTATGGGACTATGAACCGATCCTATAGCTGGTAGGGCGAATGCTTCAGCGCCTGGAAAGGCAACTCTCCATTCTATGTTGCACAAGGCTTGGTCAAGACGTTTTTTTACTTCTTGTTCCCCTGCTCTCTTATTTGACCATGTGTAGGCGCATCATTTGCTTTCGATGTCCATTAAGGCACATGAGTCCACAAAATCTCTAAATGCCGCCATGCGATGTCGATTGGCCTCACGTGCTCCTTTTTTCTCCTAATGGTATAGTATGTCATTAAAGTCCCCAATACATAACCATGGGAGATGATTATGATTGTTGCCACTTCTCAATAGTTGCCATAGCTCCATTTTTTCACGATGGGTTGTAGGTGCATGAAGGAATGAGATTTTCATCAAGGTATCACTTTTCGGTTCCTTGCACTGTATTTCTATTAGGGCGCGCATGGTAACCATTCTATTTCTGTTTCTGGAATAGATTTCTATTCCAAACCTATTTCTGGAATAGAAATCTGTTTGGTAAAAAATTTCTCATTTCTATTTCTGGAACAAATTTTTATTCCAAAAATAGGTTTGGAACAGAAATCAGAAACAAAATTTTTTTGATTTCTATTCTAGAAATAGAAATCAGAAATTGTTTCTCTCTTTCTTACTTCTCACTTGAAGAAAATTTTTTTCGTCCGTCGCTCACCACGACCACCACCACCCCTGCCCACCGCCGGCCCTCGGCCGCCGTCGCCCATCATCCATCACCGTCCGGCGACCGGCGACCGCGCGACCGCGCGACCGGCGCCCGGCGCCGTCTCCCGCCGCCGGTCCCCGCTCCTCCCATTATCACCACTACTTAGAAAAGTAAAATTTTTTTGTTGTTATCAAACGCGTTTTTTGATTCAGAAACTCATCTAGAAATAGAAATAGAAATGTTATCATTCGCGCCCTTAGTGTATCAGAGCTGAACATTATATCAACTTGCACTTCTTCATCCCATAACAGGGCTAGACCACCCGCAATGCCCATTGGGTCATTTATTTCTGAGAACCGGAGCCTTAGTTGCTTTTGAATCCGTTGAACCACCTCTCTTCTGTTTTTGGTTTCCATGAGGAACACCAAGTTGGGCCTATCACGAGCCATTAAGGCTCGGAGTTGCTGGACTGTCAAGGGATTGCCCAGCCTTTGACAGTTCCAGCTCATGATTTTCATATCTGCAGGGGTGGCTTATTAGGGCTAGCCACCAAAGCCCGTGTGTGTTCACCCTCCCACAGCTGGATGGGTGTATCCAGGAGTTGTTCTTCCGCAATCGGTCCTATAGACCCTTTAACATCATATGGGGCGAATCGTTTTTGTTTTTTGGAGCTAGGGACTTCATAACTGTCTTACCCTTTTTTGAGGAGTCAGTGTATTGCTGTTTCATTGCTGGAATCTGAGTATTTTGTTGGGGCTGCTGTCCTCTTTTTCCTTTATTTGAATGGCTATGCTCAGGAGAACTTACCTTGCTGTTTGTATTACTTGCAGCAGGATTATAGATGACAAGGGCCTTCTCGTTCATTGGTACACTCTCTGGATGCATGGATACTGTTGCTGGCGGGGTCTCAGCCACCATTTCAACTTCAGCAGCCCTCGGATCAATCTCCCCAAAAAAAGTTTTCCAGCAGGGGCTTAATTCTTTGACTTGGGCTTTCAACCATGAACCATATCGTCCCGGTAGGTCCTGAGGTAACCCTGACTCTTCATAAGGGATTTTTGAGTAGTCATTTGCATAGTGGCCAATATAACCACACGAGTAACAGTAATGTGGCAGCCTTTCATACTTGAAATCGACCCACCAATTCCTTCCGCCTAGAGTTATAACTGTCCCTGTTTTGAGGGGTTTCAGTAAATTTAGCATTACTCTAGCTTTGCTTACTTTGCACATGCTGTTTGTTTTGGCTTCAGTTTTCACCTCCTCAACAAACCCCAATTTTCCAGCAATTTGTCTAATAGCATTTTCTGAAACAGCAGCACGTGGTAACCTTATGAGGTGGACCCAGAAAGCAGATTCATTAAAATCATAGCGGTGCTCCGGGATTGTTGGGTCGCCCTCCTTTAGAACTAGGAGATTGCTGGCAAATGACCAAGGCCCTGTGTCTAATACACGTCGTTTGTCTTCTACTTAGTTAAAGGTAAATAGATAGAATCCTTGCTCGATAACTTCGCATTTGGCATTTTCTAACTTCTACGCTCTCTTCATTGTGCTCCAAAAAGCTGGGAAATTAACATTTGGTCGGGAGAACAGCTTACCGTATAGTGTAGGTTGGCTTGCCTGTGAAAGCTGTGCGGGGATGGCTTCATTTAGGTCGGTGATATCCGTCTCCGACCACATATCTCCCATTTTCTTGCACAGGGTCAGCAATCGGAGGTGGGTCTCTTGGTGGTCATCCATTACTAGTGACTGAGGGATAGACTGATTTGTGGAGTGAAGGGGGCTCTAGGGTTTTGTTGGGTAGGTTGAGAACACGTGAGGGAATCTGTTTCAAGCTGGACAGTCAAGGAAAGGTTATTGGGGTTGGATGATTAGTCGGGGGGTTGAGGATTAGTGGTGGCCATGTGTCGCTTTGCCATGGAGTCGGGAATGGGCTGGATGTCGACTGTTGCTTCTTTGATTTGGGGAGGAAACCGTGAAGGATGGCAAGGCTATGGTAGCTGAGGACTAGCACTCTGGTTGCAGGAAGGAGTAGAAGGAGGTTCAGCAGCCATGGGACTGCTTCGCCCAGAAGAGGAAAGGGAAGTTTAGGGTTTCAAAGGAAGAAAACTATTCACTCAAGGGATAGAGAGAAAACTCACCCAGGTGGTGAGAGGACAGACGATGTTCCCTTTGACCTGCTTCTAAATCACCATTTAAAAATGCCGTTTTAACATCCATTTGATGAACAATAAGTTTGTAAATAGAAGCTAAAGCAATTAAAACACAAATAGATGAAATTCTAGTAACTGTAGCAAATGTGTCAAAATAATCGATATTCTATTTTTGATTAAAACCTTTTGCAACCAATCTTGCTTTATATTTATCAATAGAACCATTAGGATTATATTTCCTTTTAAAAATCCATTTACGATCAATCGGTTTAACATCAGGTGGTAGATCAACCAATTTCCAAGTTTGATTTTGTAACATAGAATCAATCTCAATTTTTATGGCTTCCTTCCAAAAACTATTTTCTTTAGAAGACATTGCTTCCAAATAAGTCAAAGGATCATTATCAATAAGATAAGTACAAAAATCATTCCAAAAGAAGTTTCTTTCCTTATTCTTTTACTCCTTGTCAATTCATCTTCAAAAACATTTTTATGAAGAGGCGCCAGAAAAATATGCTCAAAAAATTCTGTATCTGCATTCTTTGTCTCAACTATGGTATCATTATCAAGCACGTCACTTTTTAATACAAAAAATCTATATGCAACACTATGTTTGGCATAACCAATAAACATGCAGTCAAATGTCTTAGAGCCTCTTTTTTTCCTTAGAATCAGGAAGCATAAACTTAGCAAGGCACCCCCACACTCTCAATTTTTTTTTTAAATTAGGACAATAACCTTTCCATAACTCATAAGGTGTTTTACCCATTTTTTTATGAGGTGTTCTATTTTGGATGTGACAAGTAGACAATATAGGTTCACCCCATAAATTATTAGGAGCTTTAGAGCTAACAAGCATAAAATTCATCATTTCTTTCAAAATCCTATTTTTTCTTTCAACTACTCCATTTGATTCGGGAATAAGGAGGAGTAGTTTCATGAATTATTCATTCCTTTTCACAAAATTCATTAAGCAAGACATATTCTCCACCTCCATCCAATCTAATTCTTTTAAAACTTCTATTTAATTGGTTTTCTACCTCTACTTTATACAAAAGAAACATATCAAAAGCTTCATCTTTATGCCTAAGCAAATAAAATTTAGTAAATCTAGAATAATCATCAATGAAAGTCACATAATATTGTTTACCTCCTCTACTCATAATTTGTTTTAAATCTCCTAGATTAGTATGAACTAAACTCAACAAATTAGATTTTCTATTTATAGAAATACAAGACTTTTTGTTAATTTTGTTTCCACACATGTTATACATTTATTAAAACATGTGTTTTTAATTCCAGAAATTAAACCTTGTTTTTGCATTTTCTTAATATAAGAAATGCTAACATAACCTAATCTACCATGCCATAAATCAAGAGATTCTCAACCATGTAACTGAAAGATGTAGTAATTTCATTGATAGCATTAGAAATATTAAGAACAAAAAGTCCCTGATTACAATAATCCTTTCCCACAAAGATGTTATTTTTTGTCATTACAATAATGTCATATTCGAATGACACCTTCACCCTAACCTTTCCCAAAAGATCTACTCAAACCAGGTTTGCCCTTATTTTAGGGACATGCATACATCATTCAGGGCCAAAGTCTTGCCAGTTATGAGCTCAAAAAGTACTTTCCCTTTCCTAAGAACTTGAGCTGTTCTTGAATCGCCAAGATAAATAATTCATTCTCCTTCCCCAACCGATGTGTAGGAGGAAAAAGCATTTTTGTTTGCATAAATATGACTAGTAGCACCTGAGTCTACCACCCACTCTTTCATGTTGGCCACAATGTTGACTTGGGTAATGATTGCAATGATTATGTCATTAGGATCATCTGCTTCAACCAAGTTGACTTTTGGTTTGGCAGGATTGTCATTTCCATTTTTCTCTTTCTGCAATATGTTGCATGATGACCTAGTTTCCCACAAACAAAGCAAGAACTTTTCTTTTTGAAGGTGGGGTGAGAAACTTTGGGTTTGTAATAAGGTTTTTTGTTATTATACCTGTTTCGGCAATGTTGAGGTTTGTCTTGCACCAAATTTGCCCTGCCAGCAATTTCTTTTGCTTTGGCAGCTTTGATTTCCTTGCAAATTGTGTCCTCAATGACAATATGCACGACCAAATCGGCCAATGACAATTGCTTGTCTTTGTACTTGAGTTGTTGTTTGTAGTCATTCCAAGATTGAGGCAGTTTTTCAATCAGCAATCCAACAATAAATTCTTCTTGCAAATTGATATTTTCTGCCTTCAAGTCCTCCACCAGCTTGTTATATTCATTGATTTGTGTCTTGATGTCCTTATCATCGAACATTTTCCATCGATAATAATTTCCAATCCTAGATTTTTGTCTACCCACATCTCATTAGTGTACTTTGCAGTCATGGAGTCCCATATTTGTTTTGCTTCCTTATACAGACAGTAGACATCAAACAATTCAATAGAAAGCGTACTAATAATTGTGTGCCTACATACCTTATTAGCATGTATCCATTGATTTCGCAACTTATCATCAGTTGATTCAGCCTCCGTAAGTATAAAAACCACACCATGCACATCCAGAATAGAATGAACTCTTTCTTGCCACCTTTTGAAATTGTTGCAATTAAAAACTTCAATCTTCGATATGTTAGGAAATGGTTTGGCATAGGGCATATGTGGTAGTGGTGGCAATGCAACTTGATTGGCAAAGATCGAGGCATCAGTGATGGCTTTGGCGGCGGTGGCAGCCAAGATACAACAAACCATTTCCTATATCCGCCCCTTGGAGTACAAGACTCGATGCGATAGGCTCTAGCGGCTATCCTCCCAAGATACAACAAACCATTTCCTATATCCGCACTAAATATAGAAGGAACAAAACAACGTTGTATATAATCTAGCAAAGAAAAGGAAATGGAAGATCTATGGAAAGGAAAATATATTCTCTTTTTGATTTAGAATATCCGTGGATTGTTTTTTACATTTTATTTTTATATTCAAACAAAATTGACCCATTAAAGAGCTATTAAAAAAAGTGTTATAGAGCCGTTGTAGAATAATTGATGATTTATTTGATAAATAAATTAGACGTTACAGAATGAAAAATGTTACATGATCATTAAAAAGCTGTTATATAAACGTTAAAATAACGATGACCTTCAATGTGGTCATAACTTTTGTAAAAGTTATTACTGTAAATATTTCAAAAATTATTGAAATATCCAACATATTTTAGTACTGATTTTAGTGATTCCAAATGAAAACATGGCCTCGATTTCATTGCTTGAGTCAATCCTATTGCTGCACATATGCTGTTTGACGAAATGCCTCAAAGACATGAGTCAAACATAGTTTGCAATTTTGTTCAAATTTGAGAATATGTTGATGTAGGTTGATTATTATCAATTGATCTGCTAGCACTTGGATTTGATACCCTTCATATTTCATCATTAGTGAGACCAAAATTAAACGTTTCTTTTGGTTCCTTTTCTTCTTCTCTGCATCTTCATGTGCTCCTATGGTGCTGTTCACTGGTGGCATTATTTATGTGTTTTTGAGTGTTGCTTGAAAATTACGTGCTCTAGGCATTGATGCTGTTCTCGACGCAAAAGACGATAAACAGTGAGGGGGGAGAAGGAAAATGGTCAGGTCGGTTGAAGTGGGGTTTAGTAATTTTGGGCTCAATCTAGTTAAGTGAATTTGGGCTCGGTCGGTGCCTTTTGGGATTCAACTTGGATTAGATGAAACAGAAGTCGGGCTTAGTTTATTGTTATTGGTTTATCGTTTATATATGTAAGAGTAGCAAAATTGATCACATGGAAGCATTTTGTTATATTCTACTAACGAGGTCATTTTTCTAAATAGATACAAACACTATTCATCATGCTACTGGGGATTATAAATGGATTCCTCATTTACTGGTTAGATACCTATTATGAAAATCATTTTAGATCCTAGTATTGCTTCATTTTTAGTAAACTATTCTAATGCTTATTGATAATGGTTTCTTGTCAATAGATATTGGAGTATCATAATAGATCGCATGGAAACATTTTGAGTCAGGTATAAGTTGCCTCATTTTTTTCAATGCGTAATTATGTGAGATATTATTTATGCATGCACATTGTTAAATGAACTGTGTCTTTCTCAATGTATTAGTTATACCTTTGTACAAGGGTCATCAAATTCTTTTCAACATTTAGGGATGAATGAATTAAACAATTTTGTATGTATAGACAATGCATAGTCACCCCATAATTCGTAGGGAGGTGGAAGATAGCAACATAATAGACGGAGTTTTGAAAAATGCAGCCTTAACAATTCTTTTGTCTTCTGTGGTGGCGAGGATAGTGTACTCATCCGCCATTACGAGCATGAGCAAAGGGGTTGTCCTTACACATGGTAATTCCATCGCCATGTGCAAGCTCTTTGTGAGGTTTGAAGCTTCTTGGTATGGGTACCTGAGCTCCAACAATGTGCATTTGGTTGTCTTGCCGATGTTTCACATATATGGCATATTGCTCTTTCTCTTGGGACTATTGTCATTGGGATCTATTGTGGTTGTGACGATGAGCTTGTGCTTGCACACATAAACGGGGTGCATGTTCTTAATGTTTTATCTTTTTATCTTTTTAATCACATATTTGTGAATTTCTCCCTTAACTTTGTTGTTGATGGCTTTTCCACAGGAATCATATGTAATGCTCAAGAAGGCAATTAGGTTTTGGCGAGTTTCTATTCGAAAGTGGGCTCATTTGCCCTACTCCCAAAAGAGATTAAGTCTGACATACTGGCCGAAATGAGTAAAGCTGATGAATGCTTGTGAAAATCTTTAGTCCTTTACACCTTCAAAACCATTATTGTTATCAGTTCATTGGCATTGACACTTCTAGCTCTAAAGTGCAAGGCCTTTAAATTAGTATTTTTTTTTTGTATTTAGATCACCAATGGCGATATTTATATGAGGATGGCTACCTAGAAAACCTTGATTACTATTTTCTGTTGTAGTATGCATTAAGCCTTGCTTTGATTGAGAGTGGTTTCAAATTGACAAAGCCAAAACAGTTCAATTGGATTTTCTGGCCCCTCTTTCAGTGATATACTCAACATCAAGTCATTGAGCATTTCATTCTCTACTTTTCTGCGAGTGAAAGTGGGTTGAGGCAAGTGATCACATCAAAGCTATTGTTATTGTTGATATGGTGTATGATATTCTTTTAGTAATTTCTATGCATGACTGAGAATTGTCATGATGATTAGGAAGATCACGTAGGCTCCTCTTTTGAATGGGGTACCATGAGACCACTGTTTCCTCTACGACGGCAAATATATAGTGTGATTCCACTACTTTAAATCCTCAATGACTTCTTCATAGTTGTACCTAGAAACTTCAAAGTCTCCCAAATCTCACCATCTATATTTTCCTTGCTACAGAATTACTCCACATACATGTCATATCACTTTCATTTTCATAGCCTAATTTATGATTTGAATCAAACTTATTGCTACCCACCAAACTTGCAAGTAATCCTGGAGCCTTTCTACAGGAATAATCCAATGTTTTCATTCTCATCTCTTGAGAGTTCATGGCACCACCAATGTCGAAAGCCTTTCCATTGCATTGTGGACCTTTTCTTTCGATAAGAAAGTTTAAGATACGTGTAGATGCAACTTTTACATGTACATACTCTCCTAAATGGCACACAAAGAGGCAACATAGGCAATTCACATTGAGGACAAAGAAGCAACATTTTAATCATAACCACATATGGCGAGATTTTAAGACTCATCAATAATTATTGATTGGCAACTACAATCAAAGAACCATTTCAAGGAGTACACTCAAATTGGAATAAAAACCAACTACAGAAATTTGAGAGCGGAAGGCAAACCTAACCAACATGAGAAGTAAACTATATTATAGTCTACACAAATGGGTCACTCACATCATTCAATTGAGCCACCTTACAATTAGACTCTTGCGCTAATGTGTATTCCGAATCTTGATTGGAGAGTCAAAACTATATGCACTAAAAATTTTGAAAAGAGAAGCTTGACCTTGGCTGTGGGAGTTAACATTACTTAAATCCAATGTAGCTGTACTCTGTGGATAGATGAATACCATAAACTTATCTTTCTTGCCGAATCAGGAATGATGATTATGCTAGGCTGAGATAAACCCATGGCACCAATCTCATATTGATAGGTCTTCCACCTTACAAACTTCTATTCGGCATTTCATGGAGCAGAACATATGTAATCCACATCAGATTCAGCAGACTTGTCAACCAAATCAGGGTCAGAATCTTTAAGCCTTTCACTGGAACCTCAAAGTTCCATATCATCTGAAGCATCACCCAAGGAACTAAGACTTTGGATCACAGTCCATTATATCTGCTTTATCACCTCCTTACCAGAATGCTCACCAGGATTGTCATACTGACAAATATCGTCAGGTTCCGGGGTAGTAACTTGCTTGTCCATTTCCAGTTCCATGGGCTTAGCATTGTAAGAAATAATATAAATAGTAAGATGCAAATACTGAGAATAACAGAAGATGTAAACAATTTTTGAGACTTAGATCAAAGCTTGAATCTCTTGAGCCCGCAATAGTATCTTGTTCAAGAAGTAGCTTCTACAACATGTCCAAACCATGGAATACTAACATATTCAAGTACCTCATGTCCTGCTTCAATGACTCCTTAAAAGGAGAGAAACTAAAGGCTACGGGGCAGGTGTGCATAAGTTTGGATATAGCAGGGATAATCAGCATCTCAACTTTGAGTGAGCGTGGAGCTTGAAGTGGAACAAATAACTATTGAATAATGGCAATTTGGTTAATCGTCATAATAAAATATTCAAGGTGGTCCAACAAATGCCTGTATGGATAATCTCACCTTCACAATGCTTGAGGTCACTATCACGATTATAATTGCTTACTGACTCAATGGCATATCTACTTGACATCCCTTGACACCTACAAATATGCTACGTCCCAATGAAAGGCATCTCTGCTAGCTGCGTCCCATGAAATCTGTACAAGCAAGAGAGAGAGGTTGAGCTATGAATATGACTTGCCATGTCCCTACCAAACTGGAAGAAAAAGATAGACAGGGCATTTATTTAGAACACTTAAATCCCCCAGTAAACTAGGAGATAGAAAAAAAGATTTAAAAAAAGAAAAACTGCACAGTAAAACATTCAAGTTTAAGTAACAGAATGACAGAAAAAGATGGATGTTAGCATATCGACAGAGATAAAGAATACCATTACAAAGGAAATGCACAGCAAAGTATTTTTTGCCTTAAAAGCACAAAACAAAAAACACAGATAGGAAGTTTATCAGAAGTAACATTAAAGCAGCTGAAGATAAAGGTTCAAGAATGTCAAACATAATTTTAGCTGCTACACAATGCTTTCTGAACTCCTTCCTAATTTAATTTATGAAATGTACAAGAACCATGTAATCTACTATAGAATGTAACGAACAACACAAATTTTAACCAGATAAACAGACTTTCATTTTCTCAAGCCTCTCCTCACTCCTCTAGTCCTTCTCCTCTCCATGTTTTTCTTTTACTCTCTCAAAGGTAGACAAACTACAATTATAATAACACATAGCTGACTAGAAACAAAGAGAAAACACACTTGAGCGATGCTGCAGAGATAATTTCATCACCCCTCTCCAATAAAGTAGTGTAAAATCCACTATAGTTAGTCCTATTGAAGTTTGATCTATGCAAAGCAATAAAAAGAAAATTTTATTTGCCAGGGGAAAGACAACAGTGTCACATCAAAGAAATGAGTAATAGGTCCCTAAGGACACCGATTGGTTGTGGAGCAAAAGATAGCCTTAACTGTCACAACCAGACAATATAACCAGTTGACAGCTAAGAAATTTGCTTAATTAGAAAAGAACACTACTAAGCATATTTTTACAGCTAATTAATCTCATGTCAAGCATCTTTCACTCTCAAAGATGGATGCAAAGATGGATGCTAGACCAAATAGAAGACTATTTGCATTCATCTCATTGTCCCATTGATTTCACAAGTTCTGTGAAAAGTAGACATATGCGAGGCAGGTATCTTAACGAGATACATAATATGATAGACCACGAAAACACAACATGGCATTGCAACAAGTTTAAGCCTGAATTCTTCATAGCTTTGTGATCAAGAATTGATCAAGTTTGCTGATAATTATATCAAACAATCACTTCTCCTTCTTACTGCTTGTTCCGAATCACTTGACTACTTGGAAAAGAGAATAAAGCAGGCGAAAAATTAACAAACAAGTACCCTAGGGCACTAAGACGAATTCTGTCTATTGGCCTTATGGGCTCTAGATAGAAGTCAATGAGGGCATTCTCCCTGACAAAAAGTTGCTTGCTTATCACTATGGGGCAATAAATTATCAAATAAGATCACAAAAATGCCCATGATATCTTTATCCGTTACAATGGAAACCCAAAGGCATCGACTCGCTCTTGGACATTATAATTAAACAGGAAAATATCATCCTTAATAGGTTAAAAGGATAATTAGCTTAACAGAAACATATTTGCTAAAATATCAATGTCATTTCCATGTGTTTTACAAGATTTAATAGGAGGGGAAACATCATTTATCTCATATACAAAACCATCAGGAGGGTCATAATGCCTAGGGAATAAACCAGTGAAGATCTGTAAAATGTTCAAATATCCGGCAGGGTAAGAACAAAGTGTTAGATGCGAATCAATAAGAAAGAAACAAGTAGAACTCAATTGATGAAACAAAATTTAATTATGGAAGACTCTTCAAGAACAAAATTTTAGCAGTTCAATTCTTAAAAGGAAGAACAAATCATTCCCCTAACCTGAGAAGATGATCCAAGGGACCTGGAATCTCGCCATATAACTGCAACAGTATTATCCTTTAGTCTCTTCGCTCAATCTTGGTAGTCAATGCGGGCAAAGAAGAGACAGTCAAATCCTAACTGCACAAGAGTTTAGCAAAAGAATATAAGTAAATCATGCAATATACATAGAACTTAGGCAAAAAGACTCATTCATTTCAAGAGAAACTAAGATCTCATAACTTCAGCAACCATAAAACAAAGAAGAATTCACAATGTCTGCATTTTTGTTCATCCCCCATTTTCAACTAGAAGCCTATAACAGAAGGTGATCACCAAGCATGAAATAGATTTCAATTTTTAAGGAAAAAGGTTACATACCTATGCACCAAGCAAATAAGTTTGAACAGCAGAATGTCCAAAAGGATCAATCTACCAATCCACTATAGGAACCTGATTGAATTTCTTTTTGATATACCAATGGCCTAAAGTCGTCTGATCAATCAAGTCAGTGTAATGTGGGATGGCCTCATCATGCATAAACATCCCACCATTTCTTAGATGAAGCAAAGGCAAAAAGCTAAACAAAGAAAAGGGGGAAAAAAACACCGGAAGATCAGTATCAGAACCAGCGCAGAGAACAACTGAAGCAACAAATCTCCACATGTAAGAATCCAATGGACTGACCCTCAGTTCTCAGTGCATTAACCATGTGTTACATGCAGATGCATGCAACCATTAAATTCATAATCAGTCACAAATCCGAGAGACCATTTCCCATTGAGTAACCAAATGTGGAAAGATAGTAACGAGAAAAATTCATAAAGCCGAATGTATATGAACTCAGGTAGCTCATTCACTTTAATCCTCATCGTTTCGCTTTGCCGTCTCCACCATCTTTGGAAAAAAGCCTTCAGGAAGCAAGAAAAAAAAAACGCATACCAAATCAAACCACCATTCCTCTTGACGCATTTGAAAACATCACTGAATTAAAAAAGAAAAGAAAAGAAGTACCATCATGACAAAAATGAACTTGCGATTCTTATCAACTTGCAACGCCGATATAACGAGTCCAGCTCGTTCTGCATGCAGGCTCCCCGCGAACCAATTCGAGCCAGCCGCCCGGTCAACCAATGCCGATTTCACCTCACGGAGCAAATCAAACAAAGCCCAGAAGTAGTAGGGGTGCAAAACCCCTTTTTTTACCCGGATGGCGTTGTTGGCGCCAACGTAGTACCGGTCGATGGTCTTCAGTTAGCCGACGTCGTGGCGGGAGTGGGGGACCAGGTGGACGTTGAGCTTGCCGGGGGCGATCCAGGCTCTCGTGGTGTAGGCCATGCGGGTGGAGACATCCGTGGCGGAGGGAGAGAAGGCCAGGGACAGGAGGGTGACGGCCACGAGGACCTCCAGAACTGCGGCCGTCGCAGCCGCCATCTCTGCTGCAGCAGAGGGCTCAGAGCATAGCAGTATCGAAGCAGTAGGAGAGAAGCGATGAGGATGGGAAGTCCCATTGAATGAAGAGAGAGACAGAGAGACAATTTTCCAAAGAGAGAGCGTGGGCGGCAAATGGAGAGAGAGAAGGCAAAGAACGTGGCATTTAACGAAGAGAGAGAGGGGTGGCGAAAATGTGACTTCAAATATTGGTGGGCCCCGGCTCCACGTGGAGCCAGGTGTCGGATGCTGATTGGGCCAGCGCACGGTCACTTGGTGCGCCTGGCCCACCTAATATTTTCTCCACTCATGAAGTCAAATCGAATCTTTCCTCCATTTCTTTCCCCTCGAACAGGAACAACATCGATATTAATCAACACCAAGCGTGAAACGACAAAGATCCTACGCGCAAACATGGGCCCAACAGATCATTAAACACGCCTACCTCGGTTACTTCCAACCTTAATCAATTGGACAGGGAAAGAAAGTTGCACCAATATCTCTTTAGTTTTGTCACGATTAAGGACACTTTTGCTGCTTTCTCCGTACACTGATGCATCTATTTATATACAGTTGAAAAAGAATTATGTTCATGGGAAAGGTCATTACTTTTTTATCTATAAGATCTTTGTAAGCAAGCAGCAAAAATTGACTTAAGGTTGAAGTTTCGGATGTATCAATTGCAATCCATCGGAAGATACGCGTCACTGAGGTTATGATATCTATTCCAACGATACTCTTTTGAGATCTTCCCTGATCTCTACCGTTTTTATTTTGATTGATAATTAAAACTATTTTGCGGTAAGCTGCAATTCATGAATATGTAATTTCATGAACCATAATCAAGAAATATGGTATTTTATTTCCAGGATATGAAAGTGTATTTCATATTTTATGGAGCCTCGAGATTTTCAGCACTCCACTTTTCATGATACTTACACCCGATGTCATTATCTCAAAGAAATAAAGTTCTTCTTGAGCTTTGGGTACTTGGCTCACATCTGCTAAAGTGTGTACTGACTCGTTGTGCATTTGAATCCAAACTATCTTTATCCCCATAACATCACAGCTGTGTTTTCACCAATATAAAGAGGTTGATAATAAATCTTTGGGTATTAAAATAAAAAGGTGCATAGACCTTTTAAACCTGTTTAGTTGGAAAAAGAAGAGCAAACGTTACTTGGTGGGATGAGTGAGGATGAAATAATTGAGTGGATGCGATCTGAAAGTTGGTGCACTTATTTGCACAAATTCATCAAACCTTACACATGACATTGGAATTCATTGAGCACGTGCTTATCCAACTACTATGAACATAAGACAAACAGTAATAGCATTAATCGATTCCAATTAGTAAAGTCCATATGTACTTCATAAACTCTAGCATATATCTTTAAAAAGCAAAAGACAAACTGCGAGTTGCTTCAACAATTGTGAAACTTACATGGACCATACACAAATTTCTTGGATATGTTATTTGATACATGAAGGATGACCATGTGAATTGGCTGAGAAGACCCCTTCTTCAGTGCCCACTCCGAGGTCTTGAAGTTATCTTGCAGATCATTCCCCACGGTGACATACACCTTCTCTGCTTCAGCATCCATCTTCCTTTTCCCGAACCTCTCAGTGATTCCCAAAGTTTTGAACACTGGACAAAAGAAAAATCAGACTCCGTCGATCTCGGGTTATATCGATAACCCATGCTGGGTATTCCAAAATGTAATCACGTGGCATCTCAGGCGAATGGGCCTGCAGTGTGAAAAATGAATCGGTAAAGCAAAACGAAAAGGTGATGTCGAAGGTTTTGAATTTTCTGAGCAATGCTCCTGCGAGTCCCTTTCATGGTAGCCGAATTTTTCAAGGCTAGAGGTGGGGAATTCCTAACGCTATTCTCTTGTTAATTTGGACCTCGAGTATGTCCCTAAACTGCTCTAATATGTTAAATTCTGTGCGCCATTGATGTCGAAGGTTTTGAATTTTCTGAGCAATTCTCCTGCGAGTCCCTTTCATGGGAGTACGGGGTGGCAAACAGATGGAGGAAGATCCGGAGTTAGTGGAGTCCTCTGATTAAACCCCCCTCCTCCTACTCCTCGGACACGACTCCTCGATCCAGATTTCTAGGAAGTCTCTAATACTAGTTCCACGAACGTCGTAGGAACTGATGTTCGTGTAGAACAAGGATGCAACAGTGGGTCTTATTTGGAAGGTCCATGGTTGATTTCTTGTGCGGCAGATGGAGGGCGATCCAGCCGACTTCTCCTGGAGGAGAGGCGGACTATTTCCAAGTTAGGCAGGTCAAGAAGGTGATTGAGCTTGGTCTTTTGTCTAACCGTGTCTCTACTAAAATAATGACATCGTTTGTCTTTTATGTTCCGGGAATACAAAAGTAAGATTTTTTTTTAATATTTTGTTTTTGTTTCAAATGTATTCACTAACCACTGATCTATAAAATTAACTGATGTACACAAACAGATTTCTTTTCTTTTTTTCTGTTTTGGGAGAAAAAAAAGAAAGAAAAATAGAGAATTAAACTAGTTATCAAATAGGGCCTTAATTGCAATTGTGCGTTTTCTTTCATTTCCTTTTCGGCTGCTGACCGAATATGTTTGCCATGTTTCTACCAATTTCTTTCCATCAGACCTCACTTCCTAATATGGCCGGATGATGACGTTTTCAGCTACGCCAAGCGAGGTGTGATCAAGCCCATCAAGAGGAATTAAGCTTCTGCGGGCGTAGTTCAAAATATAATTAAACTCAGAACTTCCTTTGCACCCGTTGAAAGTAAATAATTAATGACCCCTAATTTTCTTTGCAATAGATGACCAAACATGTTGCCAAAGTTTATGTGTTAACAATATAGACTACCGTGCCATACGATATTTTATTAATATTTTAAGATTATTTATTAAAAGTTCAAGAATTTGCTCCATCAACTTAAAGTTTAGCCTTATTTCCAGAAAAAAATCAAACTTATTTTTAGTGATACGGATCATCCTCTAATGTAACTTAGAGCCAAGACTTTTTTTTTTGGTAAGGTAAGTAAATATATTAACGACCAGAGATATACATCAAATGTGAGATGTGGCACCAATAGGCACTCAACTAAACAACATGTTTTTGGAGTGACAGGGTACTTGGTACGTTAAGACTTTATTCTCATCAACCTGGAAAATTATTATAATTTTAGTGCTAGAGAATGTGCACAATCATGGAATATGGCTTTTTAAACATTTAATTTTTCTTTTTATAACTTAGATGTAGGAGTTTGTTCCATCAACTTGAAAATTTTTAGTCTATTAATATTTCAAAATAAAATCTTTATATACATAGATAATATATGCATAACTGTACCCAAAGCTAACACCAAAATAATATCGCCCATCAATCCCCTTGTCAAAGCACACTCCTCTAAATGCCGCAAAATAACTCTTAGCAAATGACACAAATTACACATCAGTCTATAAATATATAATAAATCTATCAAGAATTATTGCAAAATTGCAATGACACAATTGTTTATTTTCAGCCGTACATTTTTTTCCCAACTCGAAGTGTGTGTTCATCAAAAATGTAATTAGATTCAATCAAAGTGTATAAAATGAAAAAAAAAAATTGAACATATAGTGAATTCCAGCGATTCAAGAAAATTTGGAGACAATGAGGGATAGTAACTTTGAACATGAATCGCCACATCTGGGAATATTGATATTAGTAAATTTAAGAATGATATAAATAGACATGAATCTAAAAAACATAATTCTTTAGTATGTCAAATGAAAGTATAAGATTTTATACTTCCACATCGAATTTGACCCCTTAAAGTGTATTGCTAATCCTATAGTCATTAGACCCGAGGTTCCTTCTCACAAAACAACAAAGGCGGAAAGGCATTCAAAGGCAGCGGAGTAACGTCAAAAAATTCATATTATAGTGAGCAGAGAGTTGACTTGGACCAGAGGGGGAGGGCTTAGAAATTGAATTTCTATTATAAAAACGTAAAGCGAGCTTGCATTGCACGTGAACTCGGTGCGGTTCTTTCTTTACTTTGCTTTTGGGGCGTTTTCAATGGCAAACTCTAGTAAGATGATCCAACTCAACAGCAAGTTTTTCTCCCGTTTTTCTCCTCCATTGTATCCAAGCCTCAGAAACAAGAGAGCATCGCAATTCCAACTGCAATTTCCTCCCATCTCCTTGCCCTCTTTCTTTCCCCTCCACTTCTCTTATCTCAAACATAGCATAGCAACCAGGCCACAACTCTTCTTTGCCCCCTCCTCCATCCCTCGGTGGATTCATGATGCATTCATCTCTTATAAACAGACTGACACGCGCAACTTTGTGGGCCATCTCCACAATGCTCTCGAGCAGAACAAGATAAGGGTCTTTGTCGACCATGGTCTAGAAAGAGGACTAGAGATTGCACCAGCAATCAACAAAGCGATAGAGCAGTCGAGGAGCGCCATCGTGGTCATCTCTCATACCTTTGCCTCCTCGCCGTGGTGCCTAGACGAGCTGGATAAGATCCTCGATTGCAAGGAAAAGAAAGGCCAGTTGGTGTTCCTCATATTCATCGACATTGACCCCAGAGAGATGCGCGAGCAGTCCAGATCATTCACATGGATTGGCCAAAGCGAGAAGGGTTTTGGGCAGGAGAATGCTGACAAGGTCCAGAGGTGGAGAGACGCTCTTCGAAAAGCCGGCAATCTCTCCGGTTGGTCTCTCGGAAACAAGTACTAACTTTCTCTCTTCCTCAAGCGTTTTCTTGAGAGGATTCCTAAAGGAAGTTTCTTATTTTATCCATTAAACAACAGAACTTCTTAAAGCCCAATCTTTGGTCTGGGCAGTAGGAAAATTTGGAAATGTTTGGAATCCTTTTACTTGGAATTGAACTCTTCTATGATAGCAATCCCATTCTATTGTTTGGCTCATGAAACACATTTACATCGATGCTGTAGCATATTTTCAGATACAATTTCGATATTTACAGCTTGCAGGAAAACAAGGAAAAACAACATTTTGTAAAAACTTTGATTGTTGAAAGTACACTCTTTGACACCATCTGTCATCTTCTATAATCAACCTTTTTTCTTGCATTTATTAGATTTTAGCCCAGAAGCATATGTTTTAGCATATGCTGATTTCCTCCATAGATAGCAAATTTTAGAAGCGCTAAGCTGAATAGAACGATAGATAACCTTCTGTTGAGAGTTAAAGGAAGAGAAAAAGAATTGATCGATGTCCCGTTTCCTCCAGCTGTAACCCTCATCTAATACCTAATATTTCATAACTAAACAAACAAACAAACAAACAAGTTTATTCTCCTCACTTCTTCCTCAAGCATGAAGAGATCTCTAGAGAACAATGGTTTTTGCCATTGCCAATCTCCTTCACGCATCATTTTCCTCACTTACTTTGAGTCCCATGGTTGAAATCACACAAGTGGTGAATTCCAAGGCATATGAGCTTCTTTTTCTATAGGAGGTTCTCAGGAGTTCCATACTTCTTTTTGTTTTCTTTTTTGGTAAGAGTAAGTAATATTGACTTTTCAACCAGCAAAACTATACAATAAGGGAGAAACCGGTACCAATAATCACTCAATGAGACAACAAGTCACTGGAGTGGAAGGGTACTAATTTCACCAAAAGAAAACAGAAAAGGTACATATAGCAAACACAAACAGATTAGGTGGCCACATTCGGACATGCTCCCAGGTCATCACCAAAAATAGCAGGGTGGCTCCCCCAGCTTTGCTGCAATCTCCTGTTTCTTGGGGAGTCTTCAACAAATTTGAAGGCCAAGGCTTTGTCCTTGACCACCTTAATAAGGTGTTTTTTCATGGCTGGAACAAATAAGTTGTTACCCCGAAAGATTCGGTCATTCCTAGTCTTCCAAATCACATAACAGAGGGCACCAAACGAGAATCTCAAAACATCATAATAGTCTCCCATGCTTCTTTTTGTTAATATTAAAGAAAACGGAAGTCCATGATTCCAGACATCTTCCACAGCCAATAGAGGGTAAACCCTAGCTGTGATGCAAACCCTTCGCTTCACCCCCAAAACTCTCCGCTATGGAATGACCTATTTGTCAAAAGCAAAAAAGAAGGAAAAAAAAAAAATTGTCAGTCTTTGTATTATTTCGACCGTGGTACCTAGCTAGGGTTTAAAAGAACGTTCAACCTCCAGTTTGTTTGTTTTTCTTCTATCTAAGATTGCCCGCTCTTAAAGAGCTCTCTCTCTCTCTCTCTCTCTCTAAATCAAATTTTGATATTATTTCCTTTTCTGGCCAAGAAACTTTCTGCAGTGGAACCTCTTTTTCAGTGAGCTTAGAGAATTTTTTCATAAACTTATCACTATCCCTCTTCTTTTAATTTGTTGCTTAAAGGATTAGGCAAAGGCTTTTTCTCTTGTTTGTTTCAAAAATGTATCATTTCCAATCAACTGAAAAGTAGCAGAAACAAGAGAGGAAAATATGCCATTTTTATAACAGCTCATGTCAACTTCTCACATGCCTCTATTTTCTGTTATATCGGATAGTAAATTAGAATAGATGGATGGCACTTCTAAGTTCAAGATTATAACCTTATTGACCTATTTTCATCTTTTACGAGCACAAATAACTAATGTCACACCTTTTATTTGTTGAAATTTGCAGACTTGAAGCTGAATTCATCCAATCTGTTGTGGAGAAAATCTCAAGAAGACTGAGTTGCTCATACACGAGCCTGCTTGCTTCCCATCTAGTCGGGTTAGATTCTCAGGTAGAAGCCTTGTTCTCCTTACTACAATTAGAGGTTGAGGAGGTCCGAATCCTGAGAGTTTCCAGCACTAGGGGGATAGGTAGGACTACAATTGTGAGAACTCTGTACCACCAAATTGCAGATCAATTTGATAGGAGTTGCTTTCTTGCAAATGTGAAGGATATAATGAGCCAAGATGGACTTGTCAAAATGCAAGAGACCCTTTTTGCCGATATTCTCAGTGATGGAGTTTCGGAGTTTAGCAACGATATTCATGTGGCAACAAACTTCATGAGGAGTAAGCTTCACAACAAGAGGGTTTTATTGGTGTTTGATGATGTGGAAGGGTTGTTGGATCCACTAAGCCACCTAATTGAGACAATAAACTTAGGCTTGGGAAGTAGAGTTATTTTGATCCCCCACCAAGAAGAAACCTTAACCGATGTAAGTGGGGAAATCTTTAAGGTAAGACCATTGAACAATGATCAAGCTCTCGAGCTTTTCAGTTGGAATGCATTCCAAGAAAGATATCCCAAAAATGATTATACAATGCTCTCAAATTGCTTCACCAGTTTTTCTAAAGGGCTTCCTTTGATACTCATCGTGATGGGTTCTTACTTGAATGGAAAAAGCGTAAAGGAATGGCAAGAAGCGTTTGATCGACTAAAAGAAATCCCTCAAGGAAAGGTTCATGAAATTTTGAGGATTGTTATTGATGACTTAGAGGCCAACGAGAGGATGATTTTTCTTGACATTGCATGTTTTCTCAATGGATATGACAAAGAAGAGCTCATCAAGTCCCTAAACCAATGTGGCGCCCTCGCTAATAGTGGGATTGAAATTCTAGCTCAAAAGTCGCTCATATACATTGATGAAAATAACAAATTATGGATGCATGATGTGCTTCGGGAAATGGGTAGACAGATCGTGATTCAAGAGTGCCCTAATAACCCCAGTAAGCGAAGCAGAATATGGCATCATGAGGATGCTCTACAAATAATTAGGCGAAACTCAGTAAGTTTTAGCATGTCCTAAAGAAAAACTAATTTGAATGCATACGTATATCTTCTTTTTGTGGACTTCGCATTTACACGTGGTTTAGAAAACTTTAGATAGCATAATTAAGAGAGACATAAACACAATGTTAATTATTGCCACTTAGGGTTCAAGCAAAACATTAGGGTTTCAGATATTTATTCTGTACTTTGTTAATCTTATCTTTAAAGAGACAACATTTATGGTTAAATTGACAGTTATATAACTTATTATAAATCCTCACATTTGCCCTTTAATCATAAGATGAATATACTTTCATTTAGAAACTGCTTGTGTTATAATGGTTATTAGACCAGCATGGTTTCGAAACAAATTTAAACATTATCATTAGTGTTAGAGTCTAACACTAATGATAATCTTTTTTTGAAACAACATAGACAACTATTTATGTTCAAGTGCTCGCAACATGCATAAATATTTTTATCGTGCTCTAACAGGGAACAAATGCCATTGAAGGCATTAAACTAGACAAGATAGACATACAAGTCCTGATTTCGCATGCTGCCTCGTTCAAAAAGATGAAGAAACTCAGGCTATTTATGATGGCTGATCATGTCCCTCACTATGGACCGGCCGGATATCTATCAGAAAAGTTGCGGATGCTTTTTGCGAGGAACAGCGGTATTACGCTCGCGTGTTGGGAGGCGCTGGTGAAGAGAGTTTCCAAGTTCTGGTCTGGCGGAGCTTGAACATCAAGATCAAACGGATGCGAGGGGTGGCATGGACATAAACTCCTAAAGAATACAGAGACCATTAAACGACAAGGGTGTACCTTCGCGAAGATAAGACTTCCCTCCACCGCCACAATTCTATTCACGTGGATCCAATATGGACTTTTGCCCATTACGCCAATTTAGATGTCTACTCAAAATGCTTTGCACATTTATTTGATAAAGGCTACGTCTCTTTCTCATTTTCTTTTGCAAAAGACACCAAAGCGAGAGGTTTTCTTGGGCCATTAGGAAAAGTGCTTTAGGGCCTCTCTCTCTCTCTCTCTCTCTCTCTCTCTCTCTCTCTCTCTCTCTCTCTCTCTCTCTCTCTCTCTCTCTCTCTCTCATATTTTCTTTTACCAAAGACACCAAAGCCTGAGGTAGATTAAATATTGTGTTAGAACAATGAGATCTTTCAATCGTATGAACATGATATAAAATTAATAAGTATAATGTAATCAAGTCAAATGAATCCATCGATAATCCAAGAAGAGAAGATGTCTTCCTCTAGGTATGAATCTTCAGTTGTGTATGTTTTTTTCTCTTCAATTTTGTGGAAATAGCGGAAGTGTAATAATAGAGTGCATAATCTCCACCAAAGAGAGACCTTACATGCTGATAGTGATAGGACCAACTCTAAAAATGTCAAATCTCAACCTTCCATCAATGTTAAATAATAGACTTGATAAGCTACATAAATGTGTTGGACCTCGTCAAGTCTAATATATTGCCTACTAAACGCCCACCTTGGATGTGAATTGATGGGAGCATAAAAAGCAAATTGAAAAAAATTCAATCCACTCACTACTCGCGGCCCCTTGGTGGGTGTCCACGTAGTAAATATTCAATTAGCATTACTCTTAGGCTTCTTTGGACGGTCACGCCAGTTGTATTTGACCGAATTTCGTGCTCAAGAGACTTGATTAAATTTTTTACTGCGAGTAAAAGGACGTTGTAAGAAAAGTGAAGACTACAGGGACTTGCTTTTGTTAGAAAAGTGGACGCTACAGGGACTTGGCCGCAAAGGTAGATCTCCGTCTCTCCCAATCCTCGTGAGAGGAAACGATTCCACGATCCAATGGATGAAGATGATAGCTTTAATTGCTGTAAACGACTCCACGACATCTCCGATTCTTCCTCAAACTGATTGGAGGTGTCCTTGACTAATTCCAGAAATGTCCAGCCTTTTCCCTCGTTGGAATCCATACACTTGCATTAACACTTGATAGAGGGATGAAGAATAATAAAGAAAACGAGTTGGACCTTAAGCTCGTTTGTTTATCAGAAAATAAATAATTTAAAAAAATATTTTTTCAAAAAAATCGCTTATGTCACTTTAATGTAAAATACGTTCATCCCCGATAATAATTAATGTTTTAACAATTTCTTGAACAGTGAAAAAATTTTCAGTCAATTATTTTTATAAGCGACACATGTTATCATTTTAAAAAATATATGTTTTAAATCATTTAACTTTGATAAAATAAATCAACTCTTAGTCGATTTTATTTTAGCACCCCCCTCCTCTTACATCACTCCTCGAGCGCATGAGAGAGGGAGGCTAGAGGATTTTCTTGGAAGTCTCTAATACTAGTTCCACGAACGTTGATTGAGATTGGTCTTTTGTCTAACCGTGTCTCTACTAAAATAATGACATTGTTTCTCTTTTATTTTATCGGAGAAAAAAGTACTTTTACTACTTAAATACTTTAGTTAGACTAGAAACTCAAGTATTTAATAATTTGAAAATACCTTCAATTATATTCTTAAAGAAGTCGTGGCAATACAGATCATGCGAAATTTCCCTCACTTAAGCTACCGTCATCCTAGCATGGTTCTTTAAGAATATATTTGAGGTTCTTTATGAGTAACTTTCTTTACTACTTAAATACTTGAGCTGCCCCTGAATACACGAATTTGGAATTTCCTTTTGAGGTGAGAACCCCTAACAATAGAACGAATAATTAAATAGAAAGGCATAAAATATAGTGCAAAACTAGGTCATTAACCTTAAAAAAAAAAAAAAAGACTAGATGCTTTGCCATTTGGTTAAATTGAAGATTAGCTTTTATATCTTTGGCCATTATAAATTTTAAGATTTTAAAGGGTCCATGACAAAATTTCAACGGGTATCAATGGGATTCAGGGTCGGGGAAATCTGACAAGACACTTACGTGAGAATATGATGAGTGACTTTGCAAGTTTTATCAAAATAAGGATACCTCTTTCTTAAGCTCTCAATTAACCCCGCACGATCAAAAAATCGGAAACAGCATGTTCTAGTCGTTGGAGAGGAGAGAAAAAAATTAAAAAGAAGAAGAAGAGCGATTGGACCCAAGTCGGCTTGGTCTGAGTCGTCGCAAGTCAAAAAGGGGGAATAAAGAAAAGGAAGAGGAGAAAATAGTGGGGAAAAAGGAAGAGGCCAAACGGTCTAAAAACTGCAAGGCTGTGCGTCATCCCAAAAATGAAAAAGGTTGGGGGGGAGGAGTAAACGCAAAACACCACACTCTGCTGCCGCCGCTGCCTCCTCCCTCCCTCCAAACTTTTTTTTTTATATTATTTTTATTTAATTATATATGATATCAATTGATGAATATTTAAACAAGATATCTACCATAGTTAACAAACGAAACTAGATAGGTTGATCAGAATGATTCATTTGATATTACGGATGACTTTACAATTAATTCCAATTAAATCATTGAATTGACTAATCGGGTCTATTTTTCACATTCATAGGAGTTCAGCTATATTTCTGCTTTACGAATATGATATTTTCTGGGCATTTCTAATATTATTAAGTGCTATTCCTATTTTGGCATTTCTAATTTCCGGAATTTTAGCCTCAATTAGTAAAGAGCCAGGAAACTTTTGAGTTATGAATCAGGTATAGAACCAATGAGTGATGCTCAATTACAGTTTCAAATCCATTATTATATGTATGCTCTAGTTTTGTTGTTTTTGATTTGTGTGTGCGTATATATATATATATATATAAATGGGGTTGGTACGTGCGAGAGTGCGTGTGGGAGAACAGTGAGGGGGTGAAGTGCCATAATCTATTGTATCCATTCTTAAAGATACAATAGATTAAGAAAATACCTTCAAATATATTCTTAAAGAACCTCGCTAGGATAAAGGCACCCTCGCTTCCAATTAGTGACTGTGCAACTGGGACCACAAATATATATTTTTTGTGTCGGTACTAGGATCACAAATTACTCTGCTTATAATGGTGATGTTTTTCAAGAATAGAAAACTCCATGGGAAATTGACCAAACTTTATTGACAGGTCAGTATTGCTCCAAAATAATCCAAACATAGTGTTTAATAATTTGAAAAAGAAGGCTAGGAATACACAGGTGATAAACATGTTCGCATTCCTCTGAATTGGTAAATTTGACTAATCACCACTGAGTTTTGGCTGGTTTCCCGTTCAAGCAAATGAATTTCAATTTTTTTATCATCAAATGCACCATAATTTTGACCAGTATTTGACAAATTTCTTTAGTAAAATAATGATGCAATGGCCACGTAACAAGGAGATCACCTCAAAAGAACTAGCCACATATCAATTGCATTGATATTCATAAAAAAGTTAATTATAATTGATCAAAGTGTACAAATTGAAAAATAAAATGAACATGTAGTAAATTTGAACAATTTATCAAAATTTGGTGATATGAGGAATGGTAACTTCTAACATGGATTGATGCATTTAGGAATATTGGTATCGATAAAATCAATAACGATATAAATTGGCATGGATTCAAAATACATAATTCTTGAGCATGTCCAATAAAAGTACAAGATTCTGTACTCACACAGCGAATACGACGCACGAAAATGTATCACCAATCTTCTAATCATTACCCTTTATTGCAGATTTGTATTTTGCAGTGCACTGAAACAAGAAGAAGTAATGGCACTAAAGATCATGTGGTTAACTCTTGATCAACGTCATAGACTCACATTAATCAAACCATGTAAAGGTAAAAAAAAAATTGATATGAGAAAGCATATGAATGAAGAAGTACAGGAAATATGGATGCCCAATTTTAGTGTCAATACCATTTTTGTCACAATTAGTCCGTCTGCCCGCGTGTTGCAAGAAACAATTTAGAGTATATACTGTAAAATTCACTATAAGCAAATTTCGTGTCCCAAAAACCTATTTCGCATTAAGGTGCTATGAAGGTTAATAAATGTATTATGTCAACATAAAGAAATAATATAATATACTCATAATATGCCAAGCAAAAGGGAAAGAAAACTCACAATAAAGTTGGTGAGAGTTGATTTTAAGATTTTATGGGGAAGTAAGATGGAAACGAAATCCATGCAAAACTCAAATATAAACATTTTTAAGATCAACGTCCTTGTTCTTCAAATTTTTGAAACTCTCATACAATGATAGGAGTCACCATGTCTATTATATCGTATATAGTTAAAGTTATAGCTGAAAGAATGGTTCTTCCTATGTTTGCCGTGTGGCACTTCACTTTGTCTCTATTATTATCACATGGCAAGACTATCACATAAAAAGACATGATATAATTTTGTCACATGACCCATATTCCATCAATAAGCTTTTAGTTCAATAATTTGTCATTTCTAAACTTCTATCGGTTATTGAATTTTGTCATAACCAAGGGGTTAGGACACTAGGAGTGCCATAACTTTCGTACGGCACTCACTTTGGTGCCAAAACTTTTTTTTCGCTCACTTGAGTGCCACATCAGAGTGAAATCATTCAGTTAAGTGCCACTTCCGGCCAAAAATCGTTCAGTTAAGTGCCAAAATGCATACGTGGAATTTTTGAATGATTTTTCTTTTTTTTTTAATAAATTTCGACGCCGACGTGGACTTTTCAGGCAAAACGATGCCGTTTCTACTCTTTTTAAAAAAAAATCAATTTTTTTTTTGTTATGGCCGGCGAGGGCCACCGGTGACCCTCACCGGCCTTAAAGAAAAAAAATCAAAAAAATCAAAAAAATTAATAAATATATTAAAATTTATTAAAATATTATTCACCGGCGTCACGTCAACTTTTCCGGCAGCCACGTCAGCTTTTC
This sequence comes from Corymbia citriodora subsp. variegata, assembly GCA_014858505.1. Lineage (NCBI taxonomy): Eukaryota > Viridiplantae > Streptophyta > Magnoliopsida > Myrtales > Myrtaceae > Corymbia > Corymbia citriodora. The sequence continues at coordinate 44,464 of MU089975.1, forward strand.
CAGTGGCCACGTCAGAATTGGCACTCAAGTGAACGTTTTTTAAAACTTGTGGCACTCAAGTGAGCGAAAAAACAATTTTAGCACCAAAATGAGTACCATACGAAAGTTATGGCACTCCTAGTGTACTTACTCCCATAACCAAAGTAGGAACTACAACAAAATTAATTTGAGAAGAATAAAAGAATATACAGATTTATATTCTCAACTTAAAAAGTTTGTTCTACTGTTCGTTAGTTTTATGTTTTTTTCTAAAGGGAGTATATATCCTCTTTTTTTAATCTCTTATTGAAGGAATAATGAATAAATTAAAGAAATAGTCTTCAAATATACTCTTAACCGATATAATTAATTTTGAACAAAATTTCTTAACTTTAAATATATTCCCCAATGATATAGTTCAACTAAATTCATTAATCATTGATACGGCAAAATCTCTTCATCCTTAGAATCGTACGTTGCAACATATCTTTGTTGAGTTGCAATAGACTTACTACAAACAAATGAGGCTTCATCACAACAACAACACGAGGATTAACTTGATTATGTGGCACCATTCCACACTGGCTTCAGTATAATCAACCTTAAAATAGTCCCTTAACAGCCTGCTTTGTTGTTAAATTATGTTTCAAGTATGAAATGTGTACAAAAATCAACCCGTTCGAAGGATTTTGAATTGTTCAAATTCAATGTGTGCAGTCAAATTTGGATTTCTTAGGTGGCATAACTTTTTTTTTGCTTTCTGTTGGACAAAAGTATGTATGTTTCACCACTTTGACTTCTTGGTCTCTCTGTTTACATTGTGTGTAGAGGAAAGAAACTCAGATCTGGACAGGTTCTTAAAAGGTTTAAGAGAGAAAATTTATAATATTTCAGCTCCCTTGACTAGTGGGACCCACTTGTTTTTTATAAAAGAAAATAGAGAAGAAGAAAGAGAGTTGAAAAATCAAAAGGAGAGGAGAGAGAATAAGTGGGGTTTTCTCTCCCACTCACGGAAGCCAACCCAGTCAGGAAGGAGAAAGAAAAAAAGAGAGAAAATGGAAGAGAGGGAGAAAAGAAGAAAGGGAAAGAAGGAGAGGCTTTCACGCGTGCACGCCATAGAAGCCTCACAAAGCCGACTCGATTATTTTATGCAACACCTGCTGAGTACACGTGCCTCTTATTCCTCCAATCGAAGCATTTTTCCGGTTTATGGCTCAAATTCGAAATAGTGGAAATATTCAGTAGTGAAGTCCGATTTTTGAGTTGTTAAGCCATGGAAATTTATAAGAATGATAGTTTCGGATGTTATGGACTCGTAGGATTTTACGGAATTGGATTTGAGCTTGTGATTTGTCTGAAACGGAATTTCGAACTTCTGTCCGCAGGGTGAACAGTATGCGTGCGGTTACTTTGAGGTCTGATTTTGTCGGTTTCAGCTCAAAATTGGGTTGTCCAACTTGTGGGTCTTCTAGTACTTGGAATTATCTTTATTTTGACTATAAGATGCTTGGATTGGAGTTCAGATGAGAAAGTTTTGGCATAATCAAGTTTTGTACCCAAGTCTTTCTTCAAGAACGGCTTTGAATAAATCACTTTTGATAGGCGTTTTGTTAGCTCATAAGGGTCATTTTATTAGTGTTAAGGTGTGATTTAGTTGTCTAAATAGTTGAGGTAGAGTTTTATCGGATTTTAACTTATTCCTCAATTATTTGTTAGGACCGTGTCGCGACCTCACCTCGGGTGCACCACCTAGGGTTTGGCTAATGGATTACTAAGCCTAAACTTAGTTCGGGCTCTCCCAAGCCCATACCAATTCGCGACTTAGGGTTTAAGTTTTTTTTAACATGCCAATGATTTTTACTTAGGAGTCGCCACTAATCTATTTTTGGTGGGTTGATTAGAAACCCAAGTAAAGTAACGGGAGAATTACTTCACTCCTACGAACCAGAGACTATGGGATCGGGGACTTGATTATGTTAGATTTCTCTAACGCCCTTTCGGTACATTTTCTCTTTTATTTAAAAAAATGATTTGCAGTGATTTTAATTTAATCCCTAACATACAATGTGATCATGCGAATGCGCAATCATTATTTAACACTCAATAAAGCAAAGTGATAAATAAATTGCAAGCATAAGGAAGAAATACTTACCTCGAAGCAACGAAAGAATCTGCAATGTTAGTTTTTTAAAAAAAATCACATCAATGATCCTAGATATGATTTCTAATTAACATGCAATCTTTCAATTGTTTTTTTGAGGTTTTGAATTATTTAATGAGGCCTAAAAACTAAGTGCAATGCATGTGATGACGTGCAAAAATGTCTAACTATAATAACATGCAACGTGCAACCTAATATGCAAATTATATGTCACGTGACATTAATTATTTAATTTAATCTAATGCTAGAAAATATTTAATACAACTATCCTAATATGTCATGCATTCAAATGACCCTAAACATGCAATGACTAGATGACACACGGAAGATGACCTAATTTTACATGACATGAGCATGGCAATTTTTATGTTTTTTTTTTATAATCAAAATTCGAAATAAATAAAAAAACCTATATATAAACATGAAAACTATCCTAAAATATTCTAATAAGAAGCACATCTAACTCAACTATATTTTTTTTTGGGGTTTTCTTTAATAAGCCAAATCAATTCGAACAAAGGCATATCAACACATAATGCAACTGAATCATGTAAAGCACGCAATTTAGATAGAAAACCAAAACAATCAAAAACCTGATCCGACGTCTCGCGGCTCAATATTTTTGATTGTTGAGATTTTTTAACATGACACAACGACCTCACTTAATTGGAATTCAATCAAGCATGCAATACTTTAAACAAGAAAACAAAACAAAATATTCAAGAATTAATTTAGATAGAAACTTTACCTACCTTGTCTCTTGGGAAAATGCCTCCTTTTGTGAGCCGACCTTCAAGACCTGCAGCGAAAAGAGACGCTTTTTCTCTTCTCTCTCTATATTGCGCTGCCACTCCTTTTCTCTCAATTCTGGCTGTGTTTTTTTTTGTCTCTTCAGTGTGTGTGGCCCCCCTTTTTATAGGTGAGAAGACTATGTTATTTAAGGAAAGATGATAAATTTGCACGTTGTCTATTTAGCTCTTGTATCCCACGTGCAATATTTTTCAAATATTTCATCCAACGCTTTTCTTGAATATTGAAAGAATAATGAGAATATTCTCGGGAACATTCTCATATTCCCGGGAATATTCTTATATTTCAATTCGTCACCCCTTAACGAGAATATTTCATCCGACACATTCCTTAAATATTGAAAGAATAACGCGAATATTCTCAGGAACATTCTCATATTCCCGAGAATATTCTCATATTCCAACTGTCACTCCTTAACGGGCCTAGCCAAATTCTTTTCCCTTGTGGGTTTAGTCCAACTTATTAAATTAAAGTTTAGAACCATCAATTGAAGCCCTGCCACATGTCCAATGCAAATGCAATAATAAATACTCCTAAAACTATATGCTATGCAATTTAATCCTAATATTTTTTGTTTAGGGGTTAAAATTAATCCCTAATTTTTTGTGCATTAAATTATGAATGATTGATCAAAATTTAGGTGTCAACAGACCGCGAGTTTGACGATTCAAATACCGTTTTATTGGGTCGTAGGCAACGAAGTGAGTGGTACTATATTTTCTTTGAATTTGTAAAATTCATATGAGAAAATTCTATGGCTTATATATGGTATGGGATTATGAAATGACATTATTATTGCATAAAAATCGGATCAAGCATGGACTACCTTTTGATTGTTTATAAAGGTTTGTAAAGCATATTATGCAAAGTATTGGAAGGCAAAATATATTTACAAGTGCTTTGCAAATGGTTTATGGAAAAATATGTGGATGACTTGAGAAATGGTGGATGATGATGTTGCAAAAATGTATTTGATTGGTTTATGATATTGATTTTGAATTGGTTTTCTGGTATTGGAAGATGTTTGTTTTGCTCATTATTGCTGTGAACTCATTGAGAGGCATGTTGGTATGCATACCGGGTTTAGAACCTTCTGGGCCGAGCCATCAGCATTATAGGTGAAGACCTTGCCAATGGAGAATCTTAGTCGCATTGTCACAAGGCGTTGTGTCGTAACCATGGTAAGAGATTGAGCAATAGATCAATCAATGGATGGACCATTGACGTGTGATTTTTGAATGGAGATTATTCAATGGACTTGATCATTGATTCTTGTATTGTGATTGTGGTTTAAATGAGTTTTCATATGAGTATAAAAGTAACTCCTATATGATTCATTATGTATTTTATATATTGGATGGAGTTTAAAAGTTATGGGATTTCTTTGAATCCATGCATAGTGCATGTCCGATCTGCTTAGAAGATATGTACTACTCACTAAGTTATGATTGCTCATTCCACTCACCCTTTATGTTTTCAGGTTCCTCAATTAGTGGCGAGTAGAGCAAGAGCACTGTTAGGGGGAACTTTTGATTCTTTTTGGGTATGACTTAAGGAAGAATTGTGTATAGTGTTTGTTATATTTTGGGTTGGCTAAGTTCTGGTTGTAAATGTTATTTTGGAGAATTATAGAAACTCTGATATGTAGCCAACGTGTTGGTCTATATATATATATGGGTTTGAGTTACATATATGTTAATATTAGGTTGTTGGTTATATTGAGGCAGTGTCCTTCATGTGGAAGAACAGTCATGTCATATTCCCTTTTCTTGTAGTTTTGGGGTGTGACAAAATCCTATTTTGGTCGTAAACCTATGGGGTCAATGAAAAGAAAAGTAAAAAGTCGTGGGTTTTATTTTTCTCATCCCCTTCGACTGCAGCCCCGCAGGAAGAAAAGAAGAAGATGGAGTTCTCCTTTTAGCAAAGGAGACGAAGAGGAACACCATAAAGAACTTGTCTTCAGATATATTCTTAACTGATATGATTTATATTAAACAAAATTTCTTAAATTTAAATACATTCCTGAATGATATAGTTTAACTAAATTCATTAATTGTTGATACAGAAAAATATCTTCATCCAACAAAAAGAAAAAAATAAATTGAAAATTTTAAACTACTAAAGAAAATCGCTTTATAAAAACTAACCAAAAGTAGAACAAACTAATAACAACACTAATGAATTTTTAAAGTTGTTCATAAAAAAAAATAGATTGAATAAAGAAATACATTTATTAAATATTTAAGAAAAATGGATAAGGACACGCTCATACTTTATGTTTCGTGATACAGCTATTGTCTTTTTTATCTTCCACTTAAATCCCCGAGTTTAATCTAGGAACAATAGATAAAGAAAATACCTTCAAATATATTCTCAAAGAATCCCGCCAGGATAACGGCCACAAATTATTCTACTTGTAATGGGCAACGGTTGTAGAGCGGCGATATTGATCAAGTATAGAAAACTTCATGGAAAATTACCAATTTTATTAGCGGGTAAATGTTGCTCCAAAATAATACAAAGATAATGCTTAATAATTCTAAAAAGAAGGAAAGGAATTAATTGGTGATAGATATGCTAAAATACCTTTGGATTGGTAAATTTGACTAATGATAACTGAGTTTCAGCTAATTTCATGTTAAGAGAGTAAGTTTCAATCTTTTGATTAGCCGATGTTTTTTTTTCTTTCTTATACAAGGGATGCACTGTGATCTTGACGGTATTTGATAAATTCCTTCACTTAAATACCGATACAATGGCCACGTAACAATGATCTCTCTTTGAAAGAATTTGCTACGTATTCATCACATTGGTATCCATCGAAAAGGTGACTAGATTCAATCAAAGTGTATAAAATGAAAAAAGAAAATATGAACACGTAGCGAATTCAAGCAATTTAGGCAAATTTGGTGACATTGAGGAATAGGTAACTTCCAACACGGATTGACATATCTAAGAATATTGATATTGATAAATCTAAAAATGATATAAATAGACATGAATTTAAAATACATAATTCTTTGGCATTTTGATTGCAAGTATAAGATTTTGTACTCACACATCAAATTTCATACATGAAAATGTATTGCTAATCCTCTACTCATTAGTCCGAGGATCCTTCTTACAAAATGACAAAAGGCAAAAAGGCAGTCAAAATGGATGGACTTTAACTATTAAAATACAATAATACTCAGAAAGGACATGATTTTGCAATTTACGTCAACATGAAAATACTAGAAAAATAAACAAGGAATAATAATAACACCAAAGACTTACATATTTCGGTCTAAATATTTATACCTACATTCACAGAAAGAGCCAGTAGTAAATAATATATTGTAATCAGAGAATCAAACTTACAATCGCCCGTACGCTAGAGTATTTCTTACACCTAGATTTTTATAAATAAATAATATAAACTGACAGCCCAAATCACCATGTGTTCAAGCCCTCTACGTACGCCAAAAATAGAACTCTAGTGTTGTTCGTCTTTTTCTTTGCACGGTGGCTTGCTTCCTCAGCTTGCAAGGTTTCTTCTTCGGCTCTAGGTTTCAAGAAGACACTCTTTCCCAACCACTGATAAATATTTAGGAAAAATCTCAAAAAGAAGTTTGAAGTGCTTTCATTTTCTCAAAGAAATGCTCAAACTAACTTTAGTTATTTCAAATAAGGGTCTAAAGTAGCTATAATTATTTCAAATACATGCATAACTTCACTAGTCATCAGTCAACTAAATTTTCCGATCAATCAAAGGCTTTCCATCTAATTTTATTTTTTTGACCTTTTTTTTTTTCGGCATTGGCTGACAAGGGCTCAGTGACCCTTGCTGGCCACTAGGAAGGAAGGAAGCTAGGATCTCCCAACAGCACAGAGAGGAGGGAGAATCATCTTCTAGAACGTTAGCGTCGGCATTGAGGATGCCAGACATCATTCTCTGCCTAATGAACACCACCCCAATCTTCATCGATGTCATCATGAGCCCTCCTCCTCCCGCATTGCCCTCCTTCAACTTGCCGTACGCCTCCTCCACCAGCCTCAACAGCGGCAACGTGTATTCCTCGAGACAGCACGCGATCGCCCCATGGGTGGACCTACAGCACTCCGCCAAGTGCGGGTCCAGGCAAGCTCTCGCCGGTCCATCATCTCGCGGTAGTAAGCGAAGAGCCCCTCAATTTCATCATTGAGGGAGGTGATCCGGTCCCACCGCTCTTTGGCGCTAGGGCTCTTGAGTAGAGAATGAGAACCACCCCCCTTTTGCGCTTCAGCCCCCCTCGTGAGTGAGAGGCCGATGCCAACAGAAGCACGCTCCCACCGTTACCAGCATCCAACACCACCGTCAGCCCGCCATCCACCATTTTCCACCGATGCCAACAGGGCTTTGGAGGCAATGATAGGCGATGGAGGAGGAAGGAGGAGGGAGATAGAGTGTGGCAGTGACTGGGGAGAGCATTCAGAGGCAAGACATCGTGACAAGATTTGACAATCCTTACTAGAGATCAGTGAGCGGTGAGGGTTGCCTCGTCTCCTATTGCTAATGAGGGTGGCCCTTGCTAGATCAGGTAAAGGCAACCATCGCCTAACCCTTTGTGGGCATTGCCAATGGCCGGCTGCCGACGCAAAGGAGGAAGAAGAATCCAGGAAAAAAATGAAAAAATGAAAAATGATAAAAATATCTCGTTCGAAAATCAGACCTTTTTGAAATAAACATAATCACTTCAAGCTTCTTTTTAAATAAGATTCACTTCATATCTGAAACAAAATTCATTTTAGATTTTTATTTGAGAAATTGTGAATATTTTAGAGTTTTTTTGGAATTTTTCCTAAATATCTATAAATATGTCAAGCACTTTTGAGGAGTACGACTTTGACAAGAGATAGGATTTCTGTGTCTCCTCTTTGGACAAAGACCTTTTTACCCCCAAAAGTGAATAAATCAAATAAATCAAAGTATAACCCAGACTTTGACAAGAGATAGGATTTCTGTGTCTCCATTTTGGACAAAGACCTTTTTGCCCCCAAAAGTGAATAAATAAAATAAATCAAAGTATAACCCTTTTTGTCTTGTATGCAAAACTGAGTCAAACTTGGAGTCCTTCTAAAACATAGCAACGCACTCCTCGAGAGTTACGGAGGATCGACGCGCAAGAGCGAAATAACAAATCTGATTTGGATTGGGAGTAATATATTTTGAATAAATCAAAATCTTATCCATAAGGATTCAAACTCGATACATTAATTTAACAATCCTCCACATTTGTTCAATATTTGAAGCTAAAATATAGTGCTCATCTCATCATCCATACTGCTCTTCCAATACTCGGATGGGCACTCACTCTCTACAAATGCTAATTGTGCTCAAGTAGAAATTGAGATTTGCCAAAGGAACAAGCTTAGTCATTTTGTCTGCCGGATTCTCTACTTTAGCAATCTTTTTCACAATAATATTATCCTTTACTAAAATATCTCTGATAAACTGGTACCTAGTGTTGTATGTTTTATTCGCTCGTGATAAACTGAATTATACGCCAAATATATTGCACCTTAGTTATCATAGTGTATATTAACACTTTTTTGATCTAACCCAAAGTCCAATAGCAAACTACTTAACCATATCCCCTCTTTCATTATAAAGGTTAGTATCATGTACTTTGCCTTAGTCGAAGACAAGGCAATGTGATCTTGTAAGGACGTTTTTCAACTCATTGCACTACTTGCTAACATAAACACATACCCTGATAAAGACCTACAACCATTCCAGTTACCGGAATGATTTGAATTCACACAATCAGTGGTCTCATTGCTATTATTGTTCTTCCAATACACTATACCCATGTATACTGTCAATTTCAAATATCTAAGCATCCACTTCACAATTTCCCAATGAGCTTTACCCGGATGCTTCATACAACAGCTAGCTATGCTTACATCTTATGAAATATTAGGCCTAGTGCTTACCATATCATACATAATACTACCCATAGCACTAAAACATGAGACATATGCTCCTCTTCCTCCTCAGTCTACAGTAATAATTTATCTGAAAGTTTAAAGTGAAGTACTTATAGATTTCATCGACTGCATGTTAAAATGTGCTACAATCTTCACAATATATTTCTTTTGAGATAGACCTAAAACTCTTGCAGTTCTGTCACACAAAATTTCCATACTCAATATTTTCTTTGCAACACCTAAATATTTTATCTCAAATTTAGTACTCAACTGCCTCTTCAGCACATCAATATCAAATGTATTCTTAGTTGTTATCAACATTTCATCAACATATAAGAGTAGGTAAACCAAAGAATCATTCTCCAATCTCCTAAAATAAGCACAGTTATCTATTTGACTTCCTCTATGTGAACCGTTGGATTTGAATGATGGGGCTAGTGTGGCATCATGTGGAGCATCCGATCCAAGCACTAGGAAGATCGCCCGTGAGCCATTAAATCCGAGCGATGAAAGGATCACTTGAGAACCATCGGATCATGTCTTGAAATCTAGATCATCCATTCCTCCTTTTGTGAATCCTCTTAGGTTTTCTATAGAAAAACTAGGAGACTCTTGTTGCCTACTCGCCTCGGTCCTAACTCACTTCTAAGGATGGCTTGCCTGAGCGGCAAGAACCAGCCCCTCCGCAACTCTTGCACGGCAAGTTGATAGATGCGCTCGAGTGATGGCATCAAATTAGTGGCGAGGATTTGAAATCCAAAAATTAACTAGGTCTTGTTTAATATTAAGAGGAAATGAGTTACCTTCTTACGTTCCTTGATGGCTTGGTACTGTTGCAAAGTGCATTCGAGTCCTTCAAGTTTTTTCTCAACAGCCCTTAATTCATTCCAAAGTCTTGAAAGCTTGTTGAAACAAGTCATGATGGAGAGATTACATTGCTCAAATTCAGATAAAGCTTCTATTAGACCAAAAATCTTCACTCAATGTAGTTTTCCATTCATCTCCTTTATATTATCCCACATAGATTTCAAGTCTTATGTCGGAGGAAGTCTGGCCACAATTTATGGAGAGTTCAATTGTTGATCCATATTCGGATGAGTTGGTTGCATTTCTTTCAAAGTCATGCTCGGTGGTCTTCAGTCGGGATCGTGATGGTTCCGTCAAGGAAACTATCCTTGTCCTTTGTTATCAATGCCTAGTGGAACTTGAGACCACATCCAATAGTTTTCCATGCTTGTGAGTTGTTAGGTGATGAGATGTACCTCTAGCTGATTGGTTGTGGAGGTGTACAATAGGTCGCACAGCTTTGGGCAACCACTCATGGTGAAAAGTGGGCATGGTGCGAACCTGAGTTGAGGAATCGGATAAGGATTCGTTCTCAGACCCATGGTACCCGATTCAGGTGCCTAACCCTGATGAAACCATCCTATCCCAAAGGATGGGCTTGCCCTATTAGTGGCTGGTGGGCTCTCCTAAGTTGGGTGTGTTCACCATGGGCCTAATTTGTCGGCTCTTGAGGAATGAATCATGGATTAGACTGGGCTGATCTATATGTCCATGCATTGGGAGCATTTTGGACAGGCAGCAACTGGATGGGCTAGTGCGGAATGGACTACATGTCGTTTGACTGGGCTTGTACAGGAACTCATTAGGAGGGCTAAGTTTGAGTCTCGGATCTCTGATCCTGCATCACTTATAGTTTGGTGCTTCGAATGTGCAGGTGAGCGAGGGAGATTCTCCAAATTTAATCTTTCTAGAGTATTCTCTTCCGATGGTGACTGTCCTTTTGTATGGTATCAATGAAGAAGAAGAGCTGTGTTTATTTACTGAAATACTGATTCCTGCATCGAAGGGCTCACCTTGTTTTGTAGGTTAGATTTTTTGCAACAAGGGTAGGAAGAAAAGAACGGGAGGCAATTAGTGAAATGGTTGAGGCTAGATTAGAAAATTGTGGAAGCTAGGCCAAGAATGTGAAAGCTCTGGTACCATGTAACAAGGGGAAAATGAAGAGAATTTGTTTTTTTTTTCCCATTGATTTGACTTGACTTCTTCACATGTATAGGCTACTATTTATAATACAATGTCTGAACAATTTAAGGAAATAATAAAATATGATACATGAAATCAAATGCAATATCTAATTGATTTAGACAATCAATTATGATCGAAATGATCAACAAGGATCCAAATTTGACCTTGTATATCTCCAACAGAGTCTCGGCAGCATCCAGACCATGCATTTTGTAAAGGACACGACTAATGATTGCAGCTCTAGGAGAGATTCGAGCTCTGAATGGAGCGTTCATGGCCACTTTATAAGAATCCAAGTGTCAGTGATCGATTGCACAGCATGTGTTGTGAGAACTATGGCAATGTAGAATCGGACTAGATCTTGCAATTAAGTTGAAAGTGAGCAAATGTAATTATGAGAGTATTCGACAAGGAAAATAAATTACACAAGAAATTTAGATGGTTCGACTTTATGGAGAGAGGCAAGCATAAATCAATCAGTACAATTACTCACATACTCGAGTGTTACTCAATTCTAGAGTTACATCAGATCCATAGAATCTAACCTCACATAATCGTTCAATAAAGTAAATCACAGAAAAAAAATATTTTATTGGTATTACGCACTAATGTTTTCACCCAAAAAAAAAAAAAAAGATTCGGCATGCCCTATGGAACCGAAATGGACTTATATAGAACCGAAGAGCCCAATTTCAAAAGGAAGAGATATAGAATCGCAGAATCAAAGACAAAAGAACATCACATTAACCACAACGGGCAATTCACTCACTGAAGAATCACCCTTATTAATAATGGGCTTTAATTATCTTTTAGTAACTACTGTTAACGTGAGAGAATCACACATTTGTATAATAGGACTAATGAGAGAGCCCACTTGAGCAAAACAGATAGGTCAGGCACTTAACATCTGCTTCAAAGAAGGCCAATTTATTATCGAATGTTGCATAAATGGTCATTCATTAAAGTTTAAAATATAATTTATCGGAAAATCATAACTAGGAATTTTCATGATTTGGTTCAGTTCAGTTAAGGTTCAATTTGGTTAATGCTCGAACTGAACTAAATCTCAACTCGAATTGAATATGGACTGAACCAAAGACTCAATTTGGTTAAGTTTGGTTTTCGGTTTTTCTTTTTCTTTCTTTTTCTTTGTTATTTTGCTTTTTTCCTCACAGCTCACAACCTGGGAAAAACCAGACTTGCCCCTTTTTAAATT